>WBNM01002689.1:0-19171 GCA_013399055.1 Ramphastos sulfuratus
TCTATGATTCTATGAACATCACTTGGAAACAACATCTTCTGCAAAATGTGGATTGCACCATCAGTGTTCCCCACAGCCTGGGCAGAAAGCTCTGAGCTGGGCACCAAAGTGCCCTGTGTACAACATAACTATTATTTTTGAGAAGGAAGAGCTAGGCTGTGCTCCTGCTCATGTTGGGAAGGTTGAGATGAGACCAGAGAGTCTCAGTCAACTGCAAGGTAATTTTTGCTTTGCTCTAGTTTCAATAATCTGTGAAGAGCAGCAAGCCTCCAGACCAAGAAGTGACAAAAATAGGTTCTGCAGTACTGAACAAAAATAATTTGTGAGATTGTTCCAGGCCTTAAAGCTAGCAAAGGCTTCTCCTAAACATCCCTCACACTGGTGCTGAAGTCAGAGAACCACCACATGCCTTGATGTGGGTCCAGGAGCTACCAAGAGACAAGACTGAAAAAGGATAAATGTGGGTAAATGCAATACTCAGCTCCATGACCTCTTGCTCAGAATGAAACACAGAGGATCTCAGAATAAATTTATGTTATGCTGGAGGATGACCAAGAAGTGATGACAGAAGCCAAAGCCACTCTGTAGCACCTCTGTGCTGAGGGCAGTTGGGCAGTGGTGACAAGAAATTAGATTTATCCATCCAAAGGTCCCTCTAAAATACCTGGGACCATGCTCTCTAAAAAAAAGTTGTGGGTTTTTTTCACTTCCAGATGCTACAACTGGAGATTTTCACCTCCACAGTTAAGCACCAGTGAATGGAAATGGCCTCTTCCAGGGTCTTGTTTACTCCTGAAGAGCTTCAGAGCATTCCTGAGATGGGCAAGGACATGAAACCCAAATATCATCACTGCAGCACAACAGCTCTGAAGCTACTGAATGCTCTTTTACCTTATGGTTCACTGAGATTCCTCCACGTGCTAAGGTCCATCAGGAAACTGAGTTCACCTTTGGGTGCAGAACCACATCCAAAGTGTGGGGAGAATGACATCCAAAGAGACAAAGTGGAAGCAGAAAGAGTCTCTGAAGGAAAAAGGAGGTTAATGCAAGGATGCTTCTGAGATCTTCTGCCATGTATGATAGGAGAGCTGCAAAACCCAGTTGTGGAACCCACTGCAACTTCCTAGAGAGGCAGACAGCATCTCATGAGGGAAGGAGGAAATGAAGGAGGTGTGGAGACACAATGTGACTGAAATGAGTCCAGATTCATTTACAGAAGTAAATGAGAAGAGTCAGAGCCTTTATTTTTTTAACCAGTTCCACTGCCACCACAAAAAAAGCTCAAGGACTATGTTGTCACAGCATTGTCCTGTTATCAACAGCAAAGGGCAAGGCAGATAGATGGCATATCTGCAGTGAGGCTGATAAAGCTTTGGGAGATGAAGCAGAACAAAGTATCTCAGCTATGAGGTGCTCCTCAAAGAGATTTTACCCAGGTCATTCATCTTTGAGAACTAAATAAGCAAAAAACTGACCCCCAACTGTGCTGTTATTTATGCTCACCTTCCTTCTCTGATCCCAGCAGCTGGCCTGTGATGCACCATAGCTCCCTTTCACCTTCAAGATTGAGCTCAACCATTCACCATCAGAAGGCTCCAAACAAACCTGCAAGGAAAACATCCTCCTGACTAGCAGAGATTTCATAGAATCACAGGATGCTTAGATTGGAAGGGACCTTAGAGATCATCTATTCCAATCTGCCTGCCAGCTAGGCTCAGCTGCTCAAGGTCCCATCCAATCTGGCCTTGAACACCTACCCAGGGAGGAAGCATCCAGAACCTCCCTGGGCAACCTGTTCCAGAGTCTCACCACCCTCACACTGCAGAGGAAATGCAGAGCAAGTGCTCAACAACCAGTAATTGCAGCAGCAGGTTATTAAAGCACTGTTATGTGATGCCTCCTTGTTGGCCACTCACCAACAGCAAGAGACCACACAGACCTCTAATTCTACCACATAGACCTCTAATTCTAGCACATTCTGAGCTCTCCAGGGGATGCTAAACTGCCTCCCACAAACCTGCTCTGGAAAATAAGACAGAATTCTTGTCCCTGCCCCTGCAGAGTCATAGAGCCACAGAATGCCTTGAGTTGGAAGGGATCTTAAAGATCATCAACTTCCAAACCCCCAGCCATGGGCAGAGACACCTTCCACCAGACCCCATCCAGCCTGTCTTAAACACATCCACAACTTCTCTGGGCAAACTGTTCCAGTGCCTTACCACTCTCCTAGTAAAGAACTTCTTCTTAATGTCTAAGTCTTCATCTGCTCTTTGACCTTTCTCACTGAGAAGCTGTTGTCAAATGAAGGCAGTTCCAGGCAGCCCCTGGCCATGCTATGAATGGGTGGAGAAGGACAGAGACTGCTACTGGAGTTCAGTGCTTTTGAGAAGTGACACAAGTTATGTGACATCTGAGGATACCTCAGGAAGGGCTGGGCCTTTGCTCTTTGGAACAGAGCCACAGAAATCACCTGGCATCACTCACCACATCCCTTGAGATCAACTGGGGATCACCATATAAAGAGGTGACAGTGGGGAAAGAGCTGCTCCTGCAGCTGGCTGCTGGGCTACATGCTGCTGTCAAGGATTCACCAGAGTCTGGAAAGAGCAAAGGTAAGTTTTGGGGACATAGATCTGCTTTCTCTGCCAGCTAAATGGTTAAGTTAATGGTTATTAACTTCTTATTACTGTGGAGTCTCCAGTGAAGACTTCTGAGACCCATCTGGATGCATTCTTGTGTGACCTGCCCTAGGTGCTCCTGCTTTGGCAGGGAGGTTGGACTCAATGATCTGCAGAGGTCCCTTCCAACCCCTATGGTTCTATGATTATTAATGAGTAAGTTGTTATTCTGTGCAGGAACGTGTGTGTTGCTGCTCTTTGATGTAATTTGGCCCTTCCTCTGGACCTGCTCCCTCAGGCCCATGTCCTTCCTGTCTTGAGGGCTCCAGAGCTGGACACAGCACTGCAGGTGAGATCTCATCAGAGCAGAGCAGAGAGGCAGTCTCCTTTCTCCATCTGCTGGCCATGCTGTGTTGGATGCAGCCCAGGCTGCTGTTGGCCTTCTGGGCTACCTTTGGAGTGCACCTCAGGAACAGCTGGAAGGCCTCACAGCAATTAAGGAAAGAGCTGGCTCCAGTAAGGAAGTTTACAACCAGAGCCCCCAGCACAGGAAGGACATGGAAGTGTTGGAGTGGGTCCAGAGGAGGCCACGAAGATGCTCAGAGGGCTGCAGCAGCTCTGCTATGAGGACAGGCTGAGAGAGTTGGGGCTCTGCNTTAGCTCAGAACACACCATGGGGCTCCAGCTCCATCTGCAGTGTGCTGGTCCTGACAATCTGGGCAGTGTGAGCAGAAGAGCTGCAGACTTTCAGGAGAGCATTTGTACTCCACAGACACAACTCACAGATCATTTCTGGGTTTTTTAGGCTTGAAAAAGTAATCCACTCCAGAAGAGAAGAATGGAGGGGAAAGAGAAGCCTCCACTTTTAACTGCTTTTCTAACTTTACTCATTTTAGGTAAGTCAATTCAGCAACCCAGTCTCTGCTCTTGCATTTCTTTTGGGGTGGGGGTATCTATGATAGTTGGAAGAAAATCAGTTTATTTGCACTCCTCTAACTGCTCTGCTTCTGCTTTGTTTCTTTGGGTGGGGGATGTCTATGATAGTTGGAAGAAAATCAGTTTATTTGCACTCCTCTAACTGCTCTGCTTCTGGTTTGTTCTTTTTTTTTTTTTCTTTTAGGGCCATGTGTAGAAAGTTTAAATCAGGTATGTGAGAAAGATCACTGAATGCTGTAAAAAGTTTGTTTCTGGGTTGGCTGCCATACAGCAGGCACTTCAAAGTGACATCAGTTACCTGCAACAGCAAAAATTCAATTTCATTCAATCAACAACAGCCACTTAAGAGCAATTTAGTGTGAGGGAATCTCCACGAGGTTATTGGCAAACATCTGAAACACTTCCCAGAGTTCCACAAGCTGGAGGAGAGAAGGTGTACCACAGCAGAGAGGATCCCTGCTTTAAAGATGATCTGTTGGCTGGAAGAGGAGTGGAGCTCTACCAGGACACTGACCTGCACCAGCTGAGCCCTACCTTGTGTCAGGCTCTCCTGAGCTGAGAATGACCAATCTGTTGTCACCAGAGGATGGATGGTGGTGCTGGGCATCTTTCAACTAACCTGTTGGGCAAGGCAATAGAGGAGTCATTGCTTCCTGCTGAGTAAATTACAGCCCTTTTCCTGTCATCAATACTCTGTCCTAACTGCTGCTTTCTCTCCTTTCCTTCCCCAGTGTCCAGCATTCCTCATGTGTAAGTAAAATTCTGTTTGTATCTAAGGTACCATTTGTACACTTGAGGTGTTGGGCAGGGTCTGGGCACACAGGGGAGCAGAATTGTAGAATGCCTTCAGTTGGAAGGGACCTTAAAGGTCATCTAGTTCCAAACCCTGGGCTGGGAGACCCTTCTATTAGACCAGATTGCTCAAGCCCCCATCCACCCTGGCCTAAATGAACATCTCCTTTTCATACAGAAGAAGAGAATGAAGAGTTAAAGCCCCAAAGCACTGGGTTAGAAAGATGATCTCCTCCTAGCAAGAAGAGCCATGGGATGGAGCAAGCTGCAAGCAGCTTCCTCATGTGAATCCTTCATTGAAGGGCACCCTGTGGCACCCAGCCCAAGAGGCCTGCAGAATGGAAATATTTGGGAAGCTAATGCCTTTAGGAAACAGCCATGAGTAGAATTCATGCAAAACTTCTGCAACACTCATTTAAGGGCTGCCTGAAGCAGTTGAGGGGTCTCAGGCCAGCAGTGAAGGGAAACACTCCCTGCTGTACACCCCCAGGTTCCCACACAACGCAAACGGCAAACACCAGGAGTTAAGGGACAGGTTGTTAAGTGGGAAACTGGGAAGAGGTTGTTAAGTGGGAAACTGCTCAGTTATGTCCTGCATCCCAAGATGCACCTTGTGTATCCCCAGATACCTCATGTATCCCAAGATATACCTTATGTATCCCCAGATAGCAGAGTCATCCATTTCTTTCTCCTTCCACAGCTCCAACGTACTGCTCCTCTGCAAGCAGGTAGGCACCCTGAGAAGTGCTCTCTGCAAAGAAGCAGAAGCTTCACCATAAGAACCTGGGCCCTCTGAAGCCCACCAAGCTCTTTTCTCAGCAGACATATAGAAGGAAATGTTCAATGTTTCCTGCTTCCTTTCCAGCTCAAATCTAAGCTCCATCCTGAAGAGTGGTGACTGGTGCAGCCCTACCCTCCAGCAGTATGCCTGTGCTTCAGTAAGTCACCTCCAACAGGTCTCTCCCACCAGCCCTCCAGATACTCCTTTCTAGCTGCTTTGAGACATCCTCAGTCAGGTTGGAGGACAGAGAACCACGGAATGCACTGAGCTGGAAGGGACCTCTAGAGGTCAAGGCAGGTTTGGACGTGGCACTTGGTGCCATGGTCTAGTCTTGAGGTCTGTGGTAGTGGGTTGGACTTGATGATCTTTGAGGTCTCTTCCAACCTTGCTATACTGTGTGTGTGATACTGTGTGTAATCCCCCTGCAGTGAGCAGGGAGATTGCAGTGCTAGGACAAGGGGCAATGGCTTGAAATGAGAGGAGATTTGGATTGAATGTTAGGAACAAGTTCAGCACCGTGAGGGTGGTGAAACACTGCAACCCTGTTTCTGACATAACATGCTTCTGTCTGTCCCAGGGCACCAAGCTGACCTCAAGACAACTCTCCTCCATCCTCAGATGCTACATCACAGACCCAACTGCTCACCTGGAGCAAGAGGCTTTCCTGCTCTTGTTTCAACAAGTCAGCAGTGAAGTGCTGCAGACTGCCCTGAATGAAATCAGTGTGCAGGTAACATTAGGAGGGAGGACCACCAGTAGCATCCTCTTCAGACCACAAAGAAGCTCTTTAGCTTGGGCTATAGCCCTAGTCAAGGAATGTGACTCTTGAGTGTTTGACTGTTTGTCCCCCCCATGCTGCTATGTAAGCAGAGACTACTCAATAGTTACCCAGGGACTTGGCAGCCCTGGGCCTCTGGTGTGATGTTATTATGACTGCACAAGATCAGGAGCACAAGTTTCAGCAGAAACCAGGCTTCTCTTCCCCTCCTCTCCTCCAAATCCTCCTCAAAACTTTCTCCTTAGCAAGTGGCAACTGAGATGATGAATTCAACTCTGACTCAGCTGAACACTTCCTCCTTCCTTCTCCTACTACTTCCCTCTGTTCAAGCAAGCAGAGCCTACCCAAACAAGTTACTGCTCTTCAGCCTATCCATGGTTCTTGCCATGTCCATACATCCACCAAGGAAAATAGGTTTGTTCAAACCATTCACAAGAGTAATTTTGGAGGCAGAAGAGATGAACTCACCTGAGGTCACACTTGGGGATTAGATGCAAAGAAGAAGATAGACCAGATTAGAAGCAGAGAAGATGGGCCACAAAGATGATCAGAGAGCTGGAGCGGCTCTGCTATAAGGACAGGCTGAGAAAGTTGGGGCTTTTCAGCCTGGGGAAGAGAAAGCTTCCAGGAGACCTTAGAGTAGCCTTCCAATATCTGAAGGGGGCCTACAGGAAGGCTGGGGAGGGACTATTGACAAGGTCTTGCAATGACAGGACAAGGGGCAATGGGTTTGAACTGACAGAGGGAAGATTTAGACTGGATGTTAGGAGGAAGTTCTTTACAGTGAGGGTGGTGAGACACTGGCACAGGTTGCCCAGGGAAGTTGTGGCTGCTCCCTCCCTGGAGGTGTTCAAGGCCAGGTTGGAGGAGGCTTTGAGTGACCTGTACTAGTGGGAGGTGTCCCTGCCTATGGCAGGGGGTTGGAACTAGATGATCCTTGAGGTCTCCTTCCAACCTTACCATTCTATGATTCTATAAGATAATTCCTCTATCTTCTCCAGAAGAGCCAAGTTGCCCACAGTTTGCCAAGAATAACAACAACCACCCTGAAAACCTTGGGACAGGAACATTCTTGTCTCAGTGTTTGTGCAGAATCTACCCCAAAGAGCTTCTGCCCTTGGTACTACTCCTAAGCATGGCAAAAATACCCATAAGTAGTCAGCAACATCTTCAGCTTTTCCCATCTTGTTTTCAGGTCCACAGTGCCCAGATTGCAGCAGCCACCAAAGCCTTCATGTTAAATGCAGCATGGGAAGTTGTGAAGTTTGATCCTAAAGTGGCAAATGCAGGTTTCCTGGCATCCTGGTTCCAGGAGATCCTGCATGCCTACCTCCCCTTCATCAGCACCAGCATCCTGGACTGCATGGCACAGTTGCCCATCACCTGCAACGGCATGGCC
Organism: Ramphastos sulfuratus; assembly: GCA_013399055.1. Lineage (NCBI taxonomy): Eukaryota > Metazoa > Chordata > Aves > Piciformes > Ramphastidae > Ramphastos > Ramphastos sulfuratus. Next base: position 7,305 of record WBNM01002689.1, read on the forward strand.
ACAGTGTAGGTCTGGTCTAAGCTCAGGGGCTCTTTAGATGGTGTGCATCAGCCTGGGCTTTGAAGGGCCACAAAGATGGTCCAAGAGCTGGAACAGCTCTGCTGTGAACATAGGCTGAGGGAGCTGAGGGTGTTCAGCCTCGAGAAAACTCTGGGGGGACCTCAGAGCTGCCTGCCAACAGCTGAAGGGATCCTAGAGGAAGGCTGCAGAGGGACTTTTCATAAGGGTGTCTAACAATGGACAAGGGGAATGGATTTAAAGCTGAGGGAGAGTAGGTTTAGACTGGATCTTATACTGAAGAACTTCTTCCTAAGGGTGGTGTGACTGTTGTCCAGGGAGCTCATGGATGCCTCTCCAGTAAGGGTGCTCAAGGCCAGGTTGGATGAGGCCTTGAGCAGCTGAGTCTAGTTGAGAGGCATCCCTGCCCATGGTGGGGAGGTTGGAATAGATGATCTCTGAGGTCTCTTCTGACCTAAGCACATTCCATTATCAAACAGGGCTTTTTAAGACTGGAATTCTGATGTCCATTTTTTGTCTCACCTGTCCCTCTTGAATTCCAGGGTGCAAGCTCTGGACACAGCTTATCCTGAGATGGGCAACAGCACGAGGCAACTGGTAGCTGACTGGATCAGGAGATTCCTTACCATGCATGGTTAGTGACCAGGATTGACAGCCCAAAATTTCCTGGTATAATTGCAAGAGATTCTGGGATTTCTTTATAAACTATTAATACTTGTGGAGTGAGGGTGAACTGTTATGGTGATCAGCTGGGGTCTAAGAAACACAGGGACAGACTTTTTAGCAGGACCTGTTCTGACAGGACAAAGGGTGAGGGGAATTCAGACTAGAGAAGGAAGAAATTTTGGCACTGAGGGTAGTGAGACCCTGGCCCAGGTTGCCCAGAGAGGTAGGAAATGCTCCAACTCTGGAACCATTCCAGGTCAGGTTGTCTGGGGCTGTGAGCAACCTGCTCTATTTGCAGATGTCCCTGTTGACTGCAGGGAGTTGGACTGGATAAGCTTTAAAAGGTCCTTCCAGCCCAATTTGATGATTCTACGGAACAGGCAACCAGCAAAAGAACAAGGGGACACAGTCTCAAGTTGTGCCAGGGGAGGTACAGACTGGATAGTAGGAGGAAGTTCTTCACAGAGAGAGTGATTGGCATTGGAATGGGCTGCACAGGGAGGTGGCGGAGTCACCGTCCCTGGAGGTGTTCAAGCAAAGCCTGGATGGGGCACTTAGTGCCATGGTCTGGTTGATTGGCTAGGGCTGGGTGCTAGGTTGGGCTGGATCAGCTTGGAGGTCTCTTCCAACCTGGTTGGTTCTATGATTGTCCAGGACCATACTCACATTGCCAGCAGCACAATGAGATCACTTCAACAGCTTTTCAGAACTCAGGCCAAACTATGACGTTGGAGGACAGGAGATCTCTGCTAGTGATGTCCTTCAGGTCAAACTCACCTTCATTGTTGCCATTTTCCCTTTCTTCAAGCCTCTCCCATAGCCATGGTCTCAAAGCAGACCCATCTTTACCTGCCTATCAAAAACAATAACAAAACATTAAGTGTTCAAAATGCTGAGCAGATGTGACACTTTGGGACACAGTCTGGTGGTCATGGAGGGTAGAAGGTGGGATTTGATCTGAAGAGATCTTTTCCAACCTGACTGATTCTAGGATTCTGTTTGATATTTTCAGTTTGTGAAAAAAATTCAGCCAAAGAGTGGCTACTGACCAACTGGAAGAGCTTCCAAACTTATGCATCATACAATGATCTCACTGCTTGCTGGAGCAACTTTGATGGGGTAAGAAATCCCTTTCCAAAAGGCTTCCTGCAGCTGTTTCACCCTGAGAACACTCAGCAAGCAATAGAGGGCGGGGAGGGGGGCAGCAGATAAAGCCAGTGAAACTTCCGGTTGTAGTGTCAGTGTTTAGAGCTACAGGTCAGTGAACAGTCAGCCTTCAGCTGCCCACACCCACACCAAGCTTACATCATCTGCCCAGCAGTTAGGTAACTGTGGTGCTGCTGGGAAGAATTCACCTCAGACAGCAGCTCGCTGAGTAGTTCAACTCTTGCGCCGAGTCCTTAGTCCTGCCTCTCCTTTTCCAGTTCACAGCTCTTGAGGTCCTCACTGCCAGCCAGCTAGCTCAGCTTACAGCCCTCAGCAACGTGCTGTCCAACAGCAGCCTGGCTGCTGCCATCACACAAGTCCTCAGCACCAATAACCTTCTCTACCTTGAAGACTACTTAACTGAGTTATCCAGGTCACCGCTGGCTCCTCCACTCGACCGCGCCGCCACGTACTCGATGCTGGAGACCATCTTAACCAAAGTCAGGGACAACTTCCCAGACCTGTGCTCACCCTCCCTGAAAGACTTGTTCCAGGTCAAACTGAAGAGGATGTTGGCTGTTACTGATGCAAATCTGCTAAGGCTCTTCCCAACGCAGATAGGCTGCACTGATTTCCGAGATATGTAAGTAGAAGGCACCTGCAGGCACTGAGGAAGAGTCAGCAGTGAGATGACAGGAACGTGGCTCCTCACTGCAAGCCTGGGCACTGCTCCATGCTTTTACCACCAGCCACTGCTAAATGAACCTGCAGCACTTCAACTCATAGAATGGATTGAGTTGGAAGGGATTTTAAAGATCATCTGGTTCCAAACCACAAGATAAATGTTATGATGTTCTGTCCCTCCAGACAAAAAACCTGTTAGCACAAGCTGCATTTGCACAGATGATATATGAACAAGCCACAACAATGCTTAAGTGAATGTTAATCCCAGAAACCCAGCACTGTGATGGGTGGGAGGGACCTTGGAGATCAGCCAGTTCACCGCTCCCTGTTAAAGCAGGGCACCCACAGCAGCTTGCCCAGGGTCACAATGCCCAGCTGGGTTTGGAAGCTCTCCAGACAAGGAGACTCCACAAGCTCTCTGGGCAGCCTGCTCCAGGGTTTCAGCATCATTGCAACAAAGAAGTTTCTCCTCCTGTTGAGGTGGAACCTCCTGGGTTCCAGCTTGTGCCCACTGCCCTTTGTCCTGTCCCTGGGCACCACTGACAAGAGCCTGACCCTCTTGTCCCCCACCCTTTAACTCTTGCTGAACATTGATCAGATCCTCTTTGGAGCTGATCTTCCCCAGGCAAAACAGCCCCAGAGGGCTCTCAGCCTTTCTCTTCACAGAGATGCTCCAGGCCCCTCAGCATTTTTGGAGCTTGGAGCCTCCATCGGACTCTCTCCAGCAGTTCCTTGTCTCTCTTGAGCTGAGGAGCCCAGAACTGGACACATTATTCCAGATGCGGCCTCACTAGGACCACAAGGTTTAAAAACCCCTTTGTTTTTCTCTCTCTGCCTAAAGTTATCTCAGGTTTGCAAAAATCCTGTCCTTTTTTTGGCAGAGTTTGGCTCACAAATATCCTGCAATGAAATGCTGAACTAAAGTTTCATTTTTATCCCTACACAGCTACAAAGGACTGAATTCTGTACACCACGAGTTAGATCCTGACACACAGAGAGCTGTACACCAGGCCAGGATGGATTTTCTCAATGGGCAGGCAGCTAAAGAAGGTAACAGATTACTGCAGGGTGTTGGACTAGATGACTTTTGGGGAAGTCCCTTCTGACCCAAACCTTCCTATGATTTTATGGCATGCTTAGCTCATCTTGCTTGAATGAGGATCTGATACCTTGGGCAAGGCTTCCCATCTGCCCTGCCAACAGGCTCTGTTAGCTCCTGACCACCCAAAATGCCATCTCTTGCAGGAGTAGCTTGCACATTCACCACGTCCAGCAGTCAAGAGTGGTTAGAGGACAACTTTGGGTTCTCAAGCATTTACACTGACTACGGCGATCTCCTCCGCCTCAACCCCAGCTTCAACGGCGTAGGTGTCACAACAGCAGGGCTCCTGCTGGCTTTCCACAAGACTTCTGCATTGTGCTGCTCTGAGATGGCAGCAGAGCACTGTCACAGAATTACAGGATGTTGGGGGGTGGAAGGAAGCTCCAAAGTTCACTCAGTCCAACTCCCTTGCAGAGCAGGATCTCCTAGAGCAGATCACACAGGAACATGTCCAGGAGGGCTTTGAATATCTCCAGAGAGGGAGACTCCACAACTCCCCTGGGCAGCCTGTTCCAGTGCTCTGTCACCCTCACAGTATAAAAATTCCTCCTCATGTTTACATGAAACTTCCTATGCCTCAACTTCCACCCATTGGCCCTTGTTCTGTCATTCAGCATCATCCCAAAGAGCCTGGCTCTTCTGGTCCTTAGCCTGGGGCCACTTGTAAGCTACTGTTTGGCCTCTCAAGAGTCATTGGGAGCATTGTGCTGCCCCTAGGCTGACATTTCTTTTCCTTTCCATTTTAGTTTGAGGTGACAGACCTCTTAACTTCAGTGCAGCTAGGAAAGCTGCTCATCACCTCCCACATCCTGACCAACAGCAGCAGAACCAGTGCAGGGACAGATGTTATGGAGGTCATGAAAAGCCTCCAAAGCAGGAACATCTCCGAGCTCCACACCTTTCTGCATGAAGTTAATTCTCTTGCAGCACAGGTAAGAGATCTTCTCTCATTTGCAGGTTCTATTTTCTAGGGGCACAATTCTTCCTCTTGTTGGGGCTCATTGTCATTTGCTCTTGGGCTGCACAAACATCTGCTCCAAAGCACAGTTCTATAAACAGTATCATACCAGCACAATTATCAAGTTTCTCAGATTAAGCAGCAGGGGGAAAAAAGAAAATAAAACAGCCCAGCACATTATTGACAGTGCCTGGGTCATTTTTTTAATCACAGAACATTAGGGGTTGGAAGGGACCTTGAAAGATCATCCAACTCCAGCCCAAATCATTTTTATTGTGGTCCTGCAGTACTTAAAGGAGGATGAGAAGAAAGCTGGGGACAAACTTTTGAGCAGGGCCTGTTGTGACAGGACAAGGGACAATGGTTTGAAACTAAAAGAGGAAGATTTAGATTAGATAGAAGATTTTTTTTTACACTGAGGGTGGTGAGAGCCTGGCCCAGGTTGCCCAGAGAGGTGGCAGAAGCCACATGTCTGGAACCAGTTCAGGTTATTTGGGGCTCTGAGCAACCTGCTCCAGTTGAAGATGTCCCTACTGACTTCAGGGGGTTGGACTGGATGGGCTTTAAAGGTCCCTTCAACCCAAACAGTCTGATGATTCCAAGAAAATTATCCAGTACCATGCCCACACTTTCAGCAGCACAATGAGATCACTTAAACCCCTTTTCTCAACTCAGGCCAAACTATGATGTTAGGAGAGAGGATGTCAGTTCCATTGATGCTCTTTGGGTCAAACTCATCTTAATTTTTCTCATTTCTCTCTGTTCAAGCCTCTTCCATAGTCTCAAAAGAGACCCACCCTTATCTGCCTATCAAAAAACAACAAAATATTTTATATATTCAGCTTGTGGCAAAAAAAAAAAAAAACAAAAACCCAGAGGGAAGAGTGGTTAATGACCAACTAGAAGAGCTGGTGTTGGACTAGATGAGTTTCAAAGGTCCTTACCAACCTAAAGCATTCTATCACTCTATAATTTTACCATGACCTCTGCTGTTCATTTCTGCAAGACCAAAGCCACACTGGTACACACAATGAGTGAGACTCAGAGATAAGCACCTCCATCACTCCCCAGTAGTGCAGCAGTTTCATACTCAGAGAATCATAGAATGGTAAAGTTGGAAGGGACCTCAAGGATCANCAGCCCATTCCAATGCCCATCACTGTTTCTGTGAAGCACTTCTTCCTGACATCCACCCATCCATTCTTCTCCCCAGGTGCACATGGAGAGCATAACAAGCACTGCAGTCCGTGACCCAATGCTCAAAGGCATTTTCCAGATTCTGAAGCCACATTTTGCTTCAATGACAAGACAAGACTTGGAATCTCTGTTCAATGGGACACTGACCTTGTACCTAGGCTCCATCACTCGTGATGAATTAATGGCACTGCCTGCTGTCAGTGACTGCTCTCTCTTGCAAGTGATGTGAGTATAAGCCCAGCTCAGTTTCTGAGTGCAGCTCAAAGGAGAACATCCCTGTGGCTGTGGGGAGGGATCTGACAGGCAAGAAGAAAGGTTGTGAATTCATCTGTCCCATCAGAGAATACACTTCTGGCTGGCTGTGCTAAAAAATGTCATTAGCTTAGATCTGTGAAGGTCACAGCAAGTAACTGATGCTGACAAGGCTCTCTCCTCTTCTTGCAGAGTGAGAGGTTTGGACTATGCATTTGATGACATGACAGCAGAGACAAAGACTGACATAACCCAATGGATTGTCCAAACTCTTCCTCCCTTAGGTGAGCCTTTTCTGCCCACTGGGTTTGTTCAGGTGTCCCTCAAACTTCACTGACACATTGGCTTCTCCTGTGCCTAGAATCATAGAATGGTAAGGTTGGAAGGGATCTCAAGGATCATCTAGTTCCAACCCCCTGCCATAGGCAGGGACACCTCCAACTAGTACAGGTTACTCANCAGAGCCCCAACTCTCTCAGCCTGTCCTCACAGCAGAGCTGCTGCAGCCCTCTGAGCATCTTGGTGGCCTCCTCTGGACCCACTCCAACAGTTCCATGTCCTTCCTGTGCTAGTTCTCAATGATCTGGAAACAAGGCCTTTGGAGACTGTAAATGCCTCACTGAGGCAATTCCACCTCAGTGCAGGTGCCCCAAGGTTCAAACCAGATTGATTTACTGCTTAGATGCATGACAATTGGAAGTGGTGGACAAGTGGAAGGGGTCCCTGCTTATAGCAGGGGAGTTGGAACTAGATGATTTTTAAGTTCCAGCTTCCACTAGATTAAGGTTCAAAGCCTGTGGGGACAGGCTGTAAGAGCTGAGCTTGTTCAGCCTGGAGAAGATAAAGTTCTAAGGAGACCTAATAGTGGCCTTCCAGTACCTGAAGGGGGCTATAGGAGAGCTGGAGAGGGACTTCTTATGAGGGCTTGTAGTGACAGGACAAGAGGCAATGGATCTGAGCTGGAAGAAGGGAGATTGAGACTGGGGATTAGGAAGAAATCCTTCACAGTGAGGGTGGAGAGACACTGGAACAGGTTGCCCAGGGAGGTTGTGGATGCTCCCTCCCTGGAAGTTGTTCAGCACCAAACTGGACAAGACCTTGAGCAGCCTGGTCTGGTGGGAGGTGTCCTGCCCATGGAGGGACAGAACATCATTTATCTTGTGGTTAGGAATGAGATGATCATTAAAGGTCCCTTCCAACTCAACCCACTCTAGGATTCTATGATTCTATGAAATATTTCCTCTACTATTTCCATAGATACCCTGGAATGACCTTAGGTTTTATGAGCCTTGAACTGAAAGATGAATAATTTATTCTTGCTCCATTTTAGACTGTCAGATGGATGAAAACTGGATGACTCTCAACTTTCAGAGATTCAGAACCACAGCTAACATCACAGACTTTGTGGCTGCCTGTCAAAATTTCACCTGGGTAAGGCTATGGATTTAAGATACTTGGGTGACATTTTACTATCTTGGAGCAAAAGCTATTCCTATTTCCTTTTCAGACAGCCACACAGCTCAGGGTGGGATTTAGACTCTGAAAGTGGGATTTAGACTCTGAAAGTGGGATTTAGACTCTGAAAGCCAGAGAGCACTGCAAAATAGTTTGAACAACAAGCATGACATTGGAAACACATTGCCCTTTCCTCCTCCATCACAAGCATCAGATATTTCTCCACCCTTCTCAGGAGAGACAGGATTTTCCCCTCTTTCCTCTAGTTTCTGATTATTCCCCTGCATTTCAGTTCCAGCAGCACCTGGCCAGCTGATTCATTTTGCACTGACAACACCCAGCAGAAAAGATGGGTGCACAGCTAGAGATGCAGGGATGCAAGGAACACCAGTCCAGGTTCTCTGTCTTTGAAGAGCTATGGCCTGGTTACCAGAGAACTTGGATTGTTTTCCACAGGGCACTGAAAGGATGTTTCCATGAAGTGTATCAGAGATGCCTCAACTGGGACTTGCCTCACCCTGACCCCAAATGAGAGTAGCTCTGAGAGTCACCCACATCACCTAAGCCAAGCAAACACCTACAACCTCTCCCTAGCCTTTCAAAAATTAATCTTCTTCATCAAAACCTAACACCTCTGGGGCAAAGACTACATAAAAGAGGACAGAGTCTGTCTTTAGCCTCACACCACCATTTCATCATGACCATTAATTATTACAACCTACATCTGCCACGGAGAGGAAGTTCCTGTCCTTAAGGTGTGCAGGAAGGCTGTAGACACACATGCCAGTAGTGCAGGTCCAAGAAAACACAAATATGTATATAATAAGCATCATTCTAACGAACATCTGTATTTGTGTGTTTCAGGTGGAGCTCCTGGAGGAGCTGACAGCTGTGCAGCTTGCCCAGTTAACACTGTCCCAAGATGTGCTCAGCTCTGTGGCTAACGTTGACCGAATCTTCGACAGACTAACCAAGCTGCCAGGTCTCCAGGAGCTGGCTGCTTACTGGGATGAGCTGAACTCTGCTTTAGAGAAGGTAACTACAGACAGCTTGCTCATGGGGGCTCAGTGGGAGAGGTCTATGAGGACAGAAGACTTCCCATGTGCAGTGACCTAGAGTAAAAGGAAGGAAAGGTAACACGTTCGCCAGGCAACCTCATGGCAGGGTTGAGGTCAGCAGGAAATGATCCTGTTGTGCATTGTGCCCCTTACCTGCTTACTCTGACACAGCTGCCACCACTTCCTTTCCACCTCAGACTGGCTGAAGGACACCAGCCAGATCTCCAGCCTTTGTAACAGCACAAGGCTCAAACAGGTGCCTGCCCTAATTGACACCACATTAATTTTATATGAGTTTACTCCCTGTCTTTGGCTCAGGCTGTATTAATTCCTCTCCCCTACATACACAACTCTGACTATGCTCCCAGTCTGAATTATCTGCTGAGGCTCCTCTAACACGAGAATTAGCTAAAGGCCCTTCTTGGCTTCCTTGCAAATACAATCCCTTCCATCAGGCCAACAGAAGAGATGCAAAGTCTCAGTCTGCGAGACTCAGACCCTGCAGGTCTCTCCCTCAGGTAAGATCTGATCACAGAGAGAAAGCTTCCTGCTAGGTTACAGCACCATGACTAACTCAGCTCTTCCCAGGCCTGTGAGAGCTAGCTTTGTACCACAGCAACTGCCTTTAATCCTCCACATTCACCCAGCAGATGAAGCTCGTGCCTAGAATGGTAGAAAAGGATCTGGGGGTACTGATTGACACCTGCCTAACCATGAGCCAGCAGTGTGCCCAGGTGGCCAAGAAGGCCAATGGCATCCTGGCCTGCATCAGGAATAGTGTGGCCAGCAGGAGCAGGGAGCTCATTCTCCCCCTGTACTCTGCACTGGTTAGGCCACACCTTGAGTACTGTGTCCAGTTCTGGGCCCCTCAATTTAAGAAGGACATTGAGGTGCTTGAGCGTGTCCAGAGAAGGGCAACGAGGCTGGTGAGAGGCCTCGAGCACAAGCCCTATGAGGAGAGGCTGAGGGAGCTGGGATTGTTTAGCCTGGTGAAGAGGAGGCTCAGGGGAGACCTTCTTGCTGTCTACAACTACCTGAAGGGTGGTTGTGGCCAGCAGGAGGTTGCTTTCTTCTCTCAGGCAACCAGCACCAGAACAAGAGGACACAGTCTCAAGCTGTGCCAGGGGAAGTTTAGGCTGGAGGTGAGGAGAAAGTTCTTCACTGAGAGAGTCATTCCCCACTGGAATGGGCTGCCCAGGGAGGTGGTGGAGTCACCGTCCCTGGAGGTGTTCAAGGCGGGTTTGGACGTGGCACTTGGTGCCATGGTCTGGTCTTGAGGTCTGTGGTGATGGGTTGGACTTGATGATCTCTGAGGTCTCTTCCAACCTTGCTATACTGTGATACTGTGATAAAGCTAACCTCTGGCCTGCAGAAGTAATCAGTTACTCCTCTAGGAGTATTTTTTCTTAAAATAGAAAATAATTCTTTAGAATCCAGTTGCTCCCACCTTGATGGATGAGAAAGCAGCAGGAGTCTAGTGTGGAGGCAACAAAGCTCAACAAGAGCCAAAAGCAAGAGATGTTGGGGTCTAAAGCACAAATCTGATGAGGAGCAGCTGAGGGAGCTGAGGTTGTTCAGCCTGGAGGAAAGGAGGCTGAGGGGAGACCTTCTGCCTCTCTGCAACTCCCTGAAAGGAGGCTAGAGCCAGGTGGGGGTTGGTCTCTTCTCCCAAGGCACAAGTGATAGGACAAGAGGGAACAGCATCAAGTTGCACCAGGGGAGGTTTAGGTTGGACATTAGGAACAGTTTTTTCCCCTTGAGGGTTGTCAAGACCTAGAGCAGGCTACCCAGGGTAGTGGTGAAGTCCCCATACTTGAAAGGGTTTCAAATCTGTGTAGATGTGGTGCTGAGGGCCATGGTTTAGTGGCAACCTGGCAGTGGTAGGTTAACAGTAGGACTCAATGAACTTAAAGGTCTCTTCAATTAAAGCAATTCTACAAGACCTGAAATCCCAAGTCCTGCCCAAGGCTCTGCAGCAGAGGTGGCAGAAAGAATTGTACACCTGTCTCCCAGCTCTTAGCCCAGCATAGAATCATTGAATTGTTTTGGTTGAGAAAAGCCCTCCAAGATCATCCAGTCCAACACCACTGAACCATGTCCCAGAGTGCCATGACCATGCACATCTCTTGAACACCTCTGGGGATGGAGAGACTTCACCACCTTCCTGGGCAGCTTGTTCCAATCCCTGACCACTCTTGCAGCAAAGAAATTGTTCCTAATATCCAACTTACCCCTCCCCTGGCACATGTTCAGCCCATTTCCCCTCATTCATATCTACTTAAATTGCCACTAACAGCCACTACCAGCCTGTGCCAAGACACAAGATGCAGCAGCCACCAGGTGACAGCTGGAAGAGCAGCAAAGTGGTGAGAATCAGAGCTGTAATTCTCCCTTCAACAGAAAAAAAAAAAATGCCATGAAATGAGGAAAGAAAATGAACCTGACAGTGAAAATACCACAACTGGCAAAGGAAAGAGCCTTCCCTGAGGCTCAGCAGGAGCTGAGCTGTAAAACAGCATTGCATAACATGTATTTTGTGCTATAAAATACAGTTGCAAAGAGCCTGAGGTGCCAGGGAATAGATTTAGTATCTATCATAAATCAAAAGTAACTCAGAAAACCTCTTATATTGTTTATAAGCACTGGGAGCTCAGCCAGCTTGGCTGCCTCTAACAACTCCCCAAGAGAGAGAAGTGAAAACAGAAGGTCTAGAGGAGAACACACAAGTCTCATTTTCCTGCTGTACTGATCTAGGCTCAAAACATTTGGATATTAGGGAAGAAAAAACAATCTTTGCTGCAAGAGTGGTCAGGCATTGGAACAGGCTGCCCAGGGAGGTGGTGGAGTCACCATCCCTGGAGGTGTCCCAGAAGCCAGTGGCCATGGCACTTGGGCACATGGTTTAATGCCCATGGTGGTGTTGGGTTGATGGTTGGACTGGATGATCTTAAGAGATCTTTTGTAATCAGAACAATTCTATGCTGGGCTAAGAGCTGGGAGACAGACATGCAACCCTTTCTGTCACCTCTGCTGCAGGGCCTTGGACAGGACTTGGGGTTTCAGGTAGTGGAGAATTGCTTTAGTTGAAGAGATCTTTAAGTTCATTGAGTTCTACTGTTAGCCTACCACTGTCAGGTCACCACTAAACCATGGCCCTTGTGTTGGCTTGATGGTTGGACTCAATGTTCTTAGAGGTCTTTTCCAAATCAAATCAATTCTATGATTCTATTTCTCTACTGCAGAAGATCAAGGTGGAGACATCCAAAGGAAAAAAAAAAAAATCTCTTCTTCTATGCTGATTGTGATGGAAATTTTAGAATCATAGAATGGT
>WBNM01002690.1:0-18204 GCA_013399055.1 Ramphastos sulfuratus
AGCAGAGCAAAGGGGTAGAATCCATGGAGAAGTTTGGCAGTCTATAGAAACAGGCTCAGTGCCTCAGTATCTCCCTGCTGAGGCACCTGTTAGAACCTTCTGGGAAGGAAGGTGGTCTCCCAGTTCCTGTTGACTATCCCAGTGACTCATAGAACATTAGGGGTTGGAAGGGGCCTCCAGAGAGCATCAAGTCCAACCCCACTCACTCCAGGTGGAGTCTGACGAGAGCAGATTAAAGATAATACAGAAACAGAATTCCCCTCCCAGAAATCAGAGTCCCCAGGAGGGGCTCCCAACCACCCTTCCACCTTCTTTCCACCCCTCTACCTTATCCCAGGGTCTGCCTTACGTGCAAGGTGAGTTTGGAGGATCAGTAAGGGGGATTAGAAGCAGAGTGATGAGTTGGGTTGCACAGCAGAAGGCCAGAAGACACACACTGGCTCCCCAAGAGAGACTCTCTCTGTTATCTATGTTTGTCTCCTTGTTTTTGTACATCTCAGCAAGCCCATGAGTGAAGCAGACATCACCACTGTTTGCTTTTCACAGCCTATCATCTATTTGGTTTTCATTAAAATATTCCAGTTAGCCTCAAACCAGCACAGAGAGTCAGCAGAATACAACCAGACACAAACTGTCCAGCAGCTTCGTGCCAGGGCTTGATAACAGGGACTGGAAATAGGAGTTAGGCAGGTTCCCAGCTCTGACTCTAACAACAGGGAGCAGTTGTGGAGAATAGGAAGTGGGGAGACAATTTGGTGGCCAAGAAGGCCACCAGCATCCTGGCCTGCATCAGCAATAGTGTGACCAGCAGGAGCAAGGCAGGGATCTTGCCCCTGCACTGGGCACTGGTGAGGTCACACCTCGAATCTTGGGTTCAGTTTTGAGTCACTTACTCCAAGAAGGATGTTGAGGAGCTGGAGCAGGTCCAGAGAAGAGCAGCAAAGCTGGGGAAGGGTCTGGAGAACAGGGCTGGGGAGGAGCAGCTGAGGGAGCTGAGGATGTGTGGCCTGGAGAAATGGAGGCTGAGGGAGGTCTTCTGGCTCTATACAGCTCCCTGAAAGGAGGCTGGAGCCAGGTGGAGGTTGGGCTCTTCTCCCCAGGAATAAGTGATGGGACAAGAGCTAAAAGTAGCCTGCAGTTCTGTGCCTGAAAAGAGGATGAGTAAAGACTCAATCTGCCTCTGGAAAGGGGTTAGAAGTCCTGTTGGCTGATGTTGGCAGCAGATCAGTTCTTTCCCCTGTGTAGAGATCAAACCTGTATCTGTAGTCAGTGTGGAGAGACATGGTCACTTCTGCAGGCTAAGCTCAATCAGGGACTCACTTGGAATGCTCTAAATCCTCTCTACAAAAAAAAAAATCTCTCCTTCCTCTGGCCCTCAGCTGAGCCTCTCTGGTTTAATCTCAAGCTGTGGGAGCTCTGTATCCTATGGCCATGCTGAGTGTGAGATTAGCAGAGTCATGGCCTGTTAATCCAGGCACCTCTTGCTCCTTCCTTTCATCTGCCAGCCCTGTGTGGTCCTGGTGGTTAATGTCTGATGAGAGAAGCCATTGGTGCTGTATCCACAACCTGCAATCTGGGTTTTCATGGCTCAGAACAAAGGTCTTGCAGTGACAGGACACAGGGCAATGGGTTTGAACTGGCAGAGGGAAGATTTAGACTGGATGTTAGGAGGAAGTTGTTTGCAGTGAGGGTGGTGAGACACTGGCACAGGTTGCCCAGGGAGGTTGTGGCTGCTCTCTCCCTGGAGGTGTTCAAGGCCAGGTTGGACTCATCCAACCTTGAGTGACCTGTGCTAGTGGGAGGTGTCCCTGCCTATGGTAGGGGGTTGGAACTGGATGAGCTTTGAGGCCCCTTCTAACCTGAACCATTCTATGATTCCATGATTCTGTCTCATCTGTATTGTCCCTGAGTCTTTGTTAACCTCTACACTATGGAAGGGACAGGAGAGGCTGCAGAAAGCAACAGTCCTCTACAAGAGCATTGCTCACATCACAGTATCACAGTATAAGCAAGTTTGGAAGAGACCTCAAAGATCATCAAGTCCAACCCACTACCACAGACCTCAAGACTAGACCATGGCACCAAGTGCCACGTCCAAACCTGCCTTGAACACCTCCAGGGACGGTGACTCCACCACCTCCCTGGGCAGCCCATTCCAGTGGGGAATGACTCTCTCAGTGAAGAACTTTCTCCTCACCTCCAGCCTAAACTTCCCCTGGCACAGCTTGAGACTGTGTCCTCTTGTTCTGGTGCTGCTTGCCTGAGAGAAGAAAGCAACCTCCTGCTGGCCACAACATTGTCCCTGCTCAGAGCAGGAGGGTTGGACCAGATGACCTTGATCCTTGAGGTCCCTTCCAACCTTACCATTCTATGAGTCTGTGATTCCATGATCTGCATGAGGAGGCTGTATTAGCTTTGGTATTTGGATGGGACAGTTTCCCACCTTGTCCATTCAACAGAACATGAGCTTTGAATATCATATCAAACCTTCTCTGCTTCACTGAGCTTCTCTTTCATGCCCTGTTGCTTTCCTTTGGCTTTCCAAGGTGTGCCCATTGCTGCAACGGAATAATAACAGGTACCAGGGACCCCACACAAAAGCCTTTGCTTAGCTTTTGGCCATCGTGGGGAATTTGGGGAATAAAGAAAGGTGGAGAGGAAGAGAATTTGCTCTATTTTAGGAGGCAAATGAAAGGATCCAAATGAGAGTGGCTTTGGAACAGGCTGGCAGCTAACTGGGTAACTGCTGAGGGAGTCACTGGGAATGGGCTGGCTCAGGCAGGCAGGGCTGACCTCAGCCATTCAGATGGCAGAGCCTCAGTGCTGAACTCGGTGGGAATGTAAATGATGTTGGATGGAAAAGCTGCCAGCAGAGCCCCCCTGGGTTAGGAGATCAGCATGAGACTAATTTGAGTGGGAATTCGAAGAGTTCCACAGGACTACAAAACTGATTTTGGCTTTCAGATGCAAGTGAAAAGGAAAAGAGGCAGTGAGGGAAAGTGCTGCGTGTGTGAGTGCAGGGAGGGAGGCAGAGATCTGTGGTGCTCTGCCTGGCATTAGCAAACCAGAGAATCATGGAATGGGTTAGGTTGGAAGGGACTTCAAAGCTCAGCCAGCTCCAACTCCCCCTGCCACAGGCAGGGACACCTCCCACTAGAACAGGTCACTCAAGGACTCATCCAAATTGGTCCTGAACACCTCCAGGGAGGTTGTGGAGCACAGAATCACAGAATGGGATTCACAAAATGATAGAAGGCAGGAGGCTCTACAGGGTGAACCTGACAAGGCTGGATCCATGGGCTGAGGTTCAACAAGGTCATCTGCCCAGGCCTGCATTTGGGTCACAACAACCCCATGAATGCTTCAGGGTGGGGAAAGAGTGGCTGGAAACTGCCTGGTAGAAAAGGACCTGGGGTTTGGCTGACAGCAGCTGAAGATGAGCTACCATAGAATGATAGAATGGTTTAGTTGGAAGAGACCTCAAAGCTCATCCACTTCCAACCCCCTGCCATAGGCAGGGACACCTCCCACTAGAACAGGTTGCNGTGAGGATCTGGAGGGAGAAAAATGATTGAATTTTGCAACCCCCACCCTAAATCTAAGTGATCTCTCTTAGCTGGAAAAGAGCTGCATCTATCACAGCCTTGCATAATTTTCTCATCAGAGCACTCCACCAACTTCGGTGGAGCTGCCTCTGATTTACATCTGTACATGAGTGGAAAATTAAGACCCTGTGCAACTGAGACAGAGGAGCTGGAGCCTGTAGATGTGATGTGACTAAAGTGGGGGTTTTGTTGGTTGCTTTGTTGATTTCTTCTTTTTTGTTCCTTCAGCCCCCAACCCTGTCTCTGTTTTTAGCAACTTGGAAGCAGCATGTTTGTGGCAGAAAGATTTTGGTTTGTCAAAGGAGGAAAATGGATTTTACTGTTTCAAACCAGTTTCTGTATTGAAAAAAAAAACAAACAAAAAAAAAACAAAAAAGGAGAAAAGTTTGAAGAAGTGAAAGAAAAGTAAGACTGCATTTATTTTTTTTTCAGCACTTAAAATGCTCCAGGAAAATGTCTGCCTGGCTTGGAAATTTTTTATCCAAACAAAGAGATTCAGCAGAGAATTAAAAATAGAGATTCAGCTGAGTCCCTCTGCCCCTGGATCCTAGCTGTGAAATGCTGTCAGGCTGTGGCTGCCCTGTGGGTTTGCTTCCATCTGGTACCTTCTTCAACCTCTGCCCCAGGTGTTTCCTGCTGGCTCTACCAGTCTGAAGGTGTAGAAACACCAGAAATCAGGCAGCCCAAACTAGGTCTGGGCGCTGCAGCTTTAGTCCAGGTCTAATGGTGCCATATGTCACTGGGAATTCATCTGCTCTTTCTTGCCTCTCTGTGACTCATTCCTCTCTCTGACTCATCCTCCTAGTTAGGCTTTTTTTTGCCCCGTGGAGAGCAGAGCTCATTGTCATCCTGAGCCATACCTTCCATTTTAGTTAGGGTCAGCCTCAGCCTCGTTCTCTGCTGGGCCAAGAGCACACAGCATCTGGGTTTGCAGCTGTCCTTGCTCGAACGCAGCTGTGCAGTTGCCCTCCCTTGGGTGCTGTTACAGCCATCAGCAAATGTCAATTCTCCTCACTGCTGATGCCTTCAGGTCCCTTTCCTTCCCTTGGTGTTTCATCTCCTAGCTCTGCCAATATGCAGCCCATTCTCTGTCACTCAAAGCCTGTATCTGTCACCCAGAGGGACCCATTTCTGATGGGGAAGAGTGAATCCAGCCATGGCTTCATGAGATGCTGTCCTCTAGAGCTCTTCTGCTCGTGCTGGTAGGAGGTGGCTGGCAGGTTGCTCCAAGACACATTAAGGAGGACAATACTGGCTGAGAGAGTTGGGACTCTGCAACCTGGAGAGGAGAAGGCTTCCAGGAGACCTTAGAGTAGCCTTGCAGGATCTGAAGGGAGCTCCAGGAGGGCTAGGGAGCGACTATTGACAAGGTCTTGCAATGCCAGGACAAGGAGCAATGGGTTTGGAGTGGCAGAGGGGAGATTGAAAGTGGATGTTAGGAGGAAGATGTTTGCAGTGAGGGTGGTGAGACACTGGCACAGGGTGCCCAGGGAGGTTGTGGCTGCTCCCTCCCTGGAGGTGTTCAAGGCCAGGTTGGAGGAGGCCTTGAGTGACCTGTGCTAGTGGGAGGTGTCCCTGCCTATGGCAGGGGGTTGAAACTGGATGATCTTTGAGGTCCCTTCCAAACTTATCATTCCATGATTCTATGATACTGTGCTGAGATCAAGACCTGAGTATTAATCAGAGGGACCAGCCCTGGGGGGGCAGGTGGGCTCTGGGGACACCAGAAAAAGGAAAGGATTAACTTGAGGCATAGGAAGTTCCATGAAAGCATGAGGAGGGTTTTTTTTCACTGTGAGGGGGACAGAACACTGGAACAGGCTGCTCAGGGGGGTTGTGGAGTCGCCCTCTCTGGAGAGCTTTGAAACCCTCCTGGATGCCTTCCTGTGTGATCTGCTCTGGGTGATGCTGCTCTGCAGGGGAGTTGGACTGGATGAGCTTTGGAGGTCCTTTCTAGCCCCTAACTTTCTGTGATTCTGTCAAACTACTTTTCTACCTGTTAAATAGGGTATCAAATCCCAGGGATAATTTGCTCTCTGCCTGGATAAGAGGTTAAAGGGTGACTCCAGACCTTCCATAGTTCTACTACCCACAGAGGAAGTGACAGGATGAGAGAAAACAGCCTCAAGCTGCACCAGGGGACATTTAGGTTGACCCTGAGGATCAATTTCTTCCTCAAAAGAGTTGCCAGACTCTGGAACAGGCTGCCCAGGGAAGTGGTTGAATTATCATCCCTGAAGGAATTGAAAAGCCAGAGAGATGTAGTGCTGAGGGGACATGGCTTAGGGGTGACCTGGTAGTGCTGGGATGGTGGTTGGAGGGGATGATCTTAAAGATCTCTTCCAGCCTGAATGATTCTATTCCACAGTCACAAGCCCATCACTGAATGCTCTTGTGGTGCTCATGGCACACTGCAGCCCTCAAAGACCCACCCAGTAAGCACAGAGCTGTGGTGTGACAAAGCAGGGGCTGCTGGGGGTCCCTCACAGCAAACAAGAGGAGGCTTGAGTGCAATAAGCAGAAAGAGAAGGCAGTCACACACAGTTGCTGGGCAGACAGAACAAAGACAGAACAGAAATGAGTACACCCAGCCCTGTTTTGCTGTTGTGCTCATGGCCTGAGTGTGACTCAACTCACAGGAGTGAGCAAAGCTGGAGCTGCACTGGGGGGCTGCACTTGCAGGGAGCCTCCTCAGGGCTCTCTTTGCATGGGCTCCAGGTGTTACAATGGGACTGCTCACATACAGGTGAGCAGAGAAATCCCTTTGGTGACCCAAGGCTGATGGAAACATCTGCTGGCCCTGGCAATGGTGAGATTTCATCCCTGCCCCTAGCAAAGTGTTCTTATGAACTCTGGTGGGGGTAGGAGGTGTAGGGGGGAAGAAAATCAACAGTGGCTGTGAGCAAAGGATGCAGTATACAGTCAGGGTAGCATTTCATTAGCATGGTGATTAGATTGGGCCTGAAACCCTGATGAAAGCAGATCTTGATAACAACTAGAAGTGAAATCCCTGCAGCAGTTTTGTAATGCAAGTATTGGAGGAGACCAGGGAGCTCCAGGCAGCAGAGGCATGGCTATGATGAATTTAATAAGCAGTGAGGACTTTGTTTCCATTAGATACAGAAGGAACAGCCCAAAGCCAGGTTGCTGCAGCATCTTGTGGGAGTAGATATTTTATTTATTATTGAGTCCTATATCAGAGAGAATTTTCTTCAGTTCCTCTCTTTTCTCCTCATTTTTAGTTGTGGTTTCTTTTTCCCTTATCTGTTGAACTCTGCTTAATGTTTGATGCATTTTGCATCCTGCCTTCACTGGACTTTGCCTTACTACCTCGTGTAAAATTGTCCTGTGTGGACATGGTCTTGAGAACTTGAGGCTTTGATGCAATGATGCTTCAATGTCTTAGCCTCTATGAAACCAGCAAACCTTCTGCTTCAGTGAGACTCTGTTCACAGAATCATAGAATCACAGAATGGTTTAGGTTGGAAAGGACCTCAAAGCTCAGCAAGTTCCAACACCCCTGTGCCACAGGCAGGGACACCTCTCACTAGAACAGGTTGCTCAAGGACTCATCCAACCTGGTCCTGAACACCTCCAGGGTGTTCAAAGATCCCATTCTGTGATTCTGTGCTCCACAACCTCATCACTCTCATTGCAAGCAACTTTTTCCTAGCCTCCACTTTCAATCTCCCCTCTGACACTTCAAACCCTTTTGTCATTACAAGACCTTGTCAATAGTCCCTCCCCAGCCTTCCTGCAGCCCCCTTCAGATACTGCAAGGCCACTCCAAGGTCTCCTGGAAGCCTTCTCCTCTCCAGGCTGCACAGCCCCAACTCTCTCAGCCTGTCCTCACAGCAGAGCTGCTGCAGCCCTCTCAGCATCTTGGTGGCCTCCTCTGCACTGCCTCCAACACTTCCATGTCCTTTCTGTGCTGGGGGCTCCACAACTGCACACAGGACTGCAGCTGGGGTCTGAGGAGAGCAGAGCAAAGGGGCACAATCCCCTCCCTTGCCCTGCTGCCCACACTGCTCTTGCTGCAGCCCAGCACACAGTTGCTGTCTGGGCTGCACTCACACTGCAGCCTCATCTTGAGCTTTNTCAAGCTGCAGCCATTTCTCCTCGAGATTCCCATGGAGGGAGGAAGAGAAAATATTTTGGCTTTTAGGATTGGTGTCTTATTAGAGTGCACTGCCTGATGAGGAGAGGCTGAGGGACCTGGGGCTGCTTAGTCTGGAAAAGAGAAGACTACTCTGCTCTGCTGAGACCCCATCTTGCCTTCAGTTTGGGGCTCCCCAGTCGCAGAGGGACAGGGATCTGCTGGAGAGAGTCCAAGGGAGGGCTGTGAGGATGAGGAGGGGACTGAGCACTGCCTGGTGAGGAGAGGCTGAGGGACCTGGGGCTGCTTAGGCTGCAAAAGACTGGGAGGGGATTTAATCAATGTTTAGAACTATCTGAGAGCTGAGGGTCAGGAGGGGGGGGACAGGCTCTGCTCACTGCTGCCTGGGATAGGACAAGGAGCAATGGATGGAAGCTGCAGCACAGGAGGGTCCAGCTCAACACCAGGGGCAATTTCTTGCCTGGAAGGGTCCCAGAGCCCTGGCACAGGCTGCCCAGAGAGGTTGTGGAGTCTCCTTCTCTGGAGCCTTTCCAGCCCTGTCTGGATGTGTTCTATGTGACCTGGGCTGGATTGTCTGGTCCTGCTCTGGCAGGGGGATTGGACTGGATGAGCTCTTTGTGTCCCTTCCAACCCCTCACATCCTGTGAGCCTGTGATTATCACATACAGGGAACTGAGCTGTGGCTCTGTTAGGAAGCTCTCAGAAATTGTGACTTCATCTGGGGAGCACAAGCAGCCTGACAAGCACATCCCCCAAACATAGTGCTTGCAGCCCTGCCTGCTGGTCCAAATATCCTGAGACTATGGAGGCTTTCTGAGCCTTGGATTGGGAAAAGACATCTCAAACTAATGTGCAGTCTGGTCAGGATGCGACAGGTCAGTGAGGGTTGAGCTCTCTGGAGGATTTTCTTTGCTGTCTACCCCAGCCAAATGTTTTGAGCTGTTAGCAAACACCTCCAGAATTCAACACAAAAGAAGTCTCCATGATGAAGCAACCAAAAGCTGCATCCAAATCACTGAAGAATCTGTGAGAAACAGCCTGGGAAGTCTTTGTGTGCCAATAAATCTTTTTTTTCTGGGTGGAAATCTGCAGTAAAGGTTAATTCTAGGACAAACTCCTCTACTTGTGTAGCTGGGAGCTACTCTTCCTAGAAACCAGTGTTATGTCAAGAAATCACTTCTCTAAATTGCAACTTGAAGTGACATTTGGCCCATTAATAGATGGAGAGTGAAAGCTGACTGTGATCAGCCTTTTATTACATTCTCTGGCCTCTAATATCCTTTAGTACTTTGGGTACTTTGACTCTCACTGGTTTGTTCCAGGGGCCAGCAATATAACCCTGCTATTACATCTTGGCATCAGCAAGAAAGGGGCAGGAGACAACAGCTGCATGAAAATGTGCTTTTTGCAACAGAGGAGGAAAGCTGGCATGGTGTGAGCCTGCTGTAAGATTAGGAGTGGGCTTGAGTCCAGGTTTAATTTTGCCTGGCTCCATGAGCGTTGCAGTTCCTGTCCCTGCTGCTAGCTGCTGCTATGAGGTGTCTTGGACTGACATAAATCACCTGGAGGTTTCCAAAAGTCAGACCTGGAACATCTGTTGCTGGTCTGTGCAACACCACTGCTTGTGCTGAGTCCTGGACAAGCTGGCAAAGCAAAGCAAGACCTTTGACTTGCCTTGGACCTTGCCCAAACTCTTTCCTGAATATTTTTCCAAAAGCCAGGCTGAGACAATCTCTCAAAGCAGGTTTGTGGACTTGTAATGTGAGCAGTGAGTGAACTGATTTGGCTTTGATAGAGTTGCACTTAAGTAACATAGTTAAGGAGCCTAATCATCACTTTGATTAACCAGATAGGTTAAACCAGGTGATTGTCAGGGTGCCTTCCAACCTGCCATTCTGGCATTCTGGGATCTGGTGACCTTCACCCAGCCCCACTGGCTTTGCTCTGCAGAAGAGCCTCATGCTCATGCTAGAAGGCAGGGATCCATCCACAGGGACCTGGACATGCTGCAGAGCTGTGCCCAGCCCAACCTCATGGCATTCAACAAGGCCAAGTGTAAGGTCCTGCACCTGGGTAGGCACAATGCCAAGCACAGCTCCAGGCTGGGTGGGGAATGGCTGAGAGCAGCCCTGAGGAACAGGCCCTGGGGGTCTGGGGTGATGCAAAGCTCAAGATGAGGCTGCAGTGTGAGTGCAGCCCAGACAGCAACTGTGTGCTGGGCTGCAGCAAGAGCAGTGTGGGCAGCAGGGCAAGGGAGGGGATTGTGCCCCTTTGCTCTGCTCTCCTCAGACCCCANTGAGGTCCCTTCCAACCTTACCATCCTATGATTCTATGATTCTATGCCAGTAGGAGTGGGGACCCTGTACAACCCTGTGTGGCTGGTTTCCATGAGGCAGGAGGTGCACAAGGCCTGATAGATTTTCCTGCTCTGTTCATGATCAGGCTACAGCAGCCCCCGTGTGGGGAGAAGGAAAAGAAGCTCTGCGCTGAGCTGCAGCAATAGAGGTCAGATCGTTGCTGTAGGTACATCCTCTGGGATTAATTTAGGTAGGTGTAAAAAGACCAGCTCCAAAACTTGAAGCACTGAGGACTCATGACCTGAAACCTTCCCCACAGGACAGGTGCCCCTGCTGTTGCCTGAAGAGAAGAAAGGTTGAAATGTATTCTTCTTTCAAAAGAGATCATTTGAAATCCACCTCCAGTGCACAAAGCCTTTTAGACCAAAGGCTGGAAATAGCAATAATAGCCCAAAGATGCAGGAGACCCATGGCTGATCCTCTCTGCTGCCTGCAAAGATCAAAAGTCACTGTCTCTTGCCCTTAAGGAAACAGCCTGGCCACCATCGAGGTGTGCTGAGCATGGAGGGGCTCTGTCTCTTCTCAGTTCTGCAGTTAGGTATCAACACTTCTCCTGCCTGGGCCCTACTCCACTTGCCAAGTCTTGGGTTTGATGTCCTGCATCTTTATTTTTTTGCTTGATGTCGTGGTTTAACCCCAGCCAACAACTAAGCTCCACACAGCTGCTTGTTCATCCCCCTCCAGTGGGCTGGGGGAGAGAATTGGGAGGGTAAAAGTGAGAAAACAGGTGGGCTGAGATCAGAGAATCATAGAATTCTCAGGGCTGGAAGGGATCCAAAGGGTCACCATTAGAAGAATAGAGCTGGTGGAGCATGTCCAGAGGAGGCCACAAAGGTGATCCAGAGGCTTGAGCAGCTCTGCTGTGAGGACAGGCTGAGGGAGCTGGGAGTGTGCAGCCTGGAGAAGAAAAGGCTCCAGGGGGACCTTAGAGTTGCCTGCCAGTGCCTGAAGGGATTATAGAATCATAGAATCACTCAGGGTTGGAAGGGAACACAAGGAGCATCCAGTTCCAACCCCCCTGCCATGGGCATGGACACCTCACACTAGATCAAGTTGCTCACAGCCATATCCAGCCTGGCCTTAAACACCTCTAGGGATGAAGCTTCCACCACCTCCCTGGGCAACCTGTGCCAGTGTCTCACCACCCTCATGGTGAAGAACTTCTGCCTAACATCCAATCTGAATCTCCCCACTTGTAGCTTGGGACAGTTCTCAACAACAACCACAAGCTGTGCACACAAGCAAAGCAAACCAAGCAATTTGCTGACCACTTCCCATTGCAGGCAGGTGCTGAGCCATCCCCAGGAGAGTCAGGATTCATCACCTGCAATGATGACTTGGGAACACAAACACCATCACTGCAAACATGTTCCCACCTCCTTCTTGGATGAGTCCTTGAGTGACCTGTTCTAGTAGGAGGTGTCCCTGCTTATGGCAGGGGGTTGGAAGTAGATGAGCTTTGAGGTCTCTTCCAACTAAACCATTCTATCATTCTATGGTAGCTCATCTTCAGCTACTGTCAGCCAAACCCCAGGTCCTTGTCTACCAGGAAGTTTCCAGCCACTCTTTCCCCACCCTAGAGCATTCATGGGGTTGTTGTGACCCAAATGCAGGCCTGGGCAGATGACTTTGTTGAACCTCAGCCCATGGACTCTGCCTGGCCAGGTTCACCCTGTAGATCCTCCTGCCTTCTATCATTTTGTGAATCCCATTCTGTGATTCTGTGCTCCACAACCTCCCTGGAGGTGTTCAGGACCAGTTTGGATGAGTCCTTGAGTGACCTGTTCTAGTGGAAGGTTTCCCTGTCTATGGCAGGGGGAGTTGGAGCTGGCTGAGCTTTGAGGACCCTTCCAACCTAAACCATTCTGTGATTCTATGATTCTGTGATTCTTCTCCACCAGCACAATATGCTGAGCATGACACCCTTTGGTCAGTTGGGGTCAGCTGTCCCAGATGTGTCCCATCCCAGCTGCCTGTGCACCCCCCAGTCTGTTCCCTGGCAGGGTGAGGAGCAGAAAAGGCTTTGGCTCTGTGTAAGAGCTGCTCAGCACCAACTAAAACATCCCTGTGGCATCAACACTGCTTCCACCAGAAATCCAAAGCACAGCCCCATAAGAGCTACTGGGAAGAACATTAACAAACCTATGACTGCCAAGAGGGCCAATGGGATCCTGGGGTGCATTAAGAAGAGTATGTCCAGTAGATTGAGAGAGGTTCTCCTCCACCTCTACTCTACTGCCTTCCAGTAGCTGAAGGGATCCTGAAGGAAGGATCTGCCCTGCTGAGACCTCATCTTGAGCACTGCCTTCAGTTTTGGGCTGCCCAGTTGAAGAGGGACAGGGACCTGCTGGAGAGAGTCCAAGGGAGGGCTGTGAGGATGATGAGGGGACTGGAGCGCTGCCTGGTGAGGAGAGGCTGAGGGACCTGGGGCTGCTTAGTCTGCAGAAGAGAAGACTGAGAGGGGATTTAATCAATGTTTGTAAATCTCTGAGGGATGGGGGTCAGGAGGAGGGGGACAGGCTCTGCTCACTGCTGCCTGGGCTAGGACAAGGAGCAATGGATGGAAGCTGCAGCACAGGAGGTTCCAGCTCAACACAAGGGGCAACTTCTTGCCTGGAAGGGTCCCAGAGCCCTGGCACAGGCTGCACAGAGAGGTTGTGGAGTCTCCTTCTGTGGAACCTTTGCAGGCCTGTCTGGATGTGTTGCTGTGTGCCTGAGCTGGATTGTCTGGTCCTGCTGTATCAGGGGGCTTGGACTGGCTGAGCTCTTTGGGTCCCTTCCAACCCCTGACATCCTGTGAGGCTGTGACATCCTCTGTGTGTGGTGCCCAGTGAGAGGAAAAGAGGGAAAGGGCACACAAGTGAACATAGAAAGTTCAATCTAACTACAAGGAACTTCTTCATGTAGAGGGGTGCTGGAGCACTGGACCAGGCTGCTCAGGGGGGTGGTGAAGCCTCCCATGTCTGGGGTCATTCAAAACCTTCCTGGGCACTGTTCTGTGCAACCTGCCCTGGGTGATGCTGCTCTGGCAGGGGGGCTGGGCTGGATGACCTCCACAGGTCCCTCCCAACCCCTATCATCCTGTGATCCTGTGGATGATTGCCTTTGATCTTGTGTGATCCTGTGATCCTGTGATCTGTCCCAGTCCAAACCAGCACACACGAAGAGCTACCCTGGCCTTCTGTTGGTACCTTCTCACCCCACCCCACGTTTACATCTTCTTTCCTGCTTCACCACATCACCACCACCATCAGGAAACGAAGGTCATTGGTGCAGCACAGCCTTGTTGCAACAGCAGTTGGGTGTAATTGCAGAACATCTTGGAGAGCATGGGAGAAATGAGTGTGGCAACAAATGAGCTTGCAGAGCTGTGAGCAGTTGATGCGAGGAGCCTTGTTTCCATTAGTGAAATATAGATTTGTTATGACATTGTAACTCTTAGCTGTGATGTGCACAATATTTCCTTGGAATATCTGGCAGCTGTATCACTGTTTAATATATCTATTAAGCTCTCCATCTAGATGTAAGAGCAACCAATAAAACTTGTTTATTTACCTTGGAAACCTTTGACAGAGTCAAGCACATCACTCTCTGAATGCATTTCCCATTCAAATCAACTCAGTATTTGAAATGGCAGCAAGGAAAAGGAAAAAAAAATGTTTGTTTGTTTGTTGGTTTGGTTTTGGTTTTGTTTTTCCCCCATATCTGGAATATTGCATCCAGTTCTGGGCTCCCCAGTTCAAGAGGGACAGAGATCTACAGGGGAGAGTCCAAGGGAGGGTACAAGGGTGATGAAGGGACTGGAACACTGCCTGGTGAGGACAGGCTGAGGGACCTGGGGCTGCTTAGTCTGGAGAAGAGAAGGCTGAGAGGGGATCTGAACAATGTTAGGCTGGATATTAGGAGTAAGTTCTTGACAGAGAGAGTGATTGGCATTGGGATGGGCTGCCCAGGGAGTTGCTATCCCTGGGGGTGTTCAAGCAAAGCCTGGATGGGGCACTTAGTGCCATGGTCTGGTGGACTGGATAGAGCTGGGTGCTAGGTTGGGCTGGATGAGCTTGGAGGTCTCTTCCAACCTGGTTGATTCTATGATTCTATTTAGTGCCATGGGTTAGTTAATAGGAAGGTGTTAGATGATAGGTTAGACTTGATGGTCTTAGAGGTCCTTTCCAACCTGCTTAATTCTGTGATTCTGTGAAATATCTGGCACCTGAGGGTCAGGAAGGAAGGGACAGGGACAGGCTCTGCTTGCTTCTGCCCTGGCATAGGACAAGGAGCAATGGATGGAAGCTGCAGCACAGGAGGTTCCATCTCAACATGAGGAAGAACTTCTTTGCTGTAAGGGTCCCAGAGCACTGGCACAGGTTCCCCAGAGAGGTTGTGGAGTCTCCTTCTCTGGAGCCTTTCCAGCCCTGTCTGGATGTGTTCCTGTATGCCCTGTGCTGGATTCTCTGGTCCTGCTCTGGAAGGGATCTGCAGAGATCTCTTCCAATCCCTAGCATCTTGGGATCATAGAATTATACTCATAGAATGGTAAGATTGGAAGTGACCTCAACGCTCAGCCAGTTCCAACCCCCTGCCATAGGCAGGGACACCTCCCACTAGCACAGGTCACTCAAGGACTCGTCCAGCCTGGCCTTGAACACCTCCAGGGAGGGAGCAGCCACAACCTCCCCGGGCAACCTGTGCCAGTGTCTCACCACCCTCACTGCAAACAACTTCTTCCTAACATCCACTTTCAATCTCCCCTCTGACACTTCAAACCCATTCCCCTTGTCCTGGCATTCCCAGACCTTGTCAATAGTCCCTCCCCAGCCTTCCTGCAGCCCCCTTCAGATTCTGGAAGGCCACTCCAAGGTCTCCTGGAAGCCTTCTCTTCTCCAGGCTGCAGAGCCCCAACTCTCTCAGCCTGTCCTCATAGCAGAGCTGCTCCAGCCCTCTGTGATCCTGTGATCTGCCTTTACTGTGGACAAAACAAAGACTCTCAAGAACCATTTATTTATTTACCTACTGCTGCTATCCTCAGAACGCACCAAAAGTAAAGCTCCAAAGCCTTGCCCCTGATGTGCTTATGCAATTGCAGAAAACATCCAAGAGGGAGCCATAATCACTACCTTCACAGAGAGCTCCTCTGTGATCAGCCTGCAGGAGAAACTCAGCGTTTTGGTTTTTATTAGCATTTTTGGCCATATTTATTGTTCCTCTGCTGGGCCAAGTGGGGGCTTTCTCAGCTGGCACAGGCGTGCAGGCACGCTCTACCTGCCAGCACCTCTCCACTATCAATTCCCTCAAATTGCTTTCAATTCTCCAACTATAACATTTCAAACAAGAGTGGCTGAAGTAAAACAGAACATTAAAAACAGCCTTGTGGGTTCAGATAAGTGCACAGCAATGGGGAAAAGGCGAGAAGAAGAATCCTTTTTTTTTTTTTTTTATTATTGCTTTCCCACTTGACGAAGGTTACAGTCTCCTGGTGCCTTGTTTTCTTAGCTTTAATATCTTTTGATATTTTTCCAGTCCTGTTGTAGCCAGAGCTTTAGACACATGAAATAGCTTGTGTATCAGGAGGAGCAAAGGGCAGCTCGCCCTTGTCTCTTGTCACTCCTGCGTTGGCTCAGCGGGAGCCGAGGCGCTGCGTTAAATCGCTGAAGTTTATAACCAGATGAATCAAGGTGGAGGCTGGGGAGAGGCAAGCAGATAAAAAGGCAGCATGGGTTTGTTTTTTTCTTTTTTTTTTTTTTGTGAGTCCCTTGAATCTCTCTGAATAACTGGAGAAGGGCATGAACAAGAGAGTGTTTTGTCAGTTTCTCTCGCGGCGAATGTAAAGGAGATTGTGATCTTCCCCGGGTAATCATAGAATTATAGAATTATAGGTTGGAAGGGACTTTAAGGATCATCTAGTTCCAACCCACTGCCATAAGCAGGGACACCTCCCACTAGAACAGGTCACTCAAGGCCTTGTCCAACCTGGTCTTGAACATCTCCAGGGAAGGAGCAGCCACAACCTCCCTGGGCAACCTGTGCCAGTGTCTCACCACCTTCACTGCAAACAACTTCCTCCTAACATCCACTTTCAATCTCCCCTCTGACACTTCAAACCCATTCCTCCTCCTCCTCTCATTACAAGACATTGTCAATAGTCCCCTCCCAGCCCTCCTGTAGCCCCCTTCAGATCCTGCAAGGCCACTCCAAGCTCTCCTGGAAGCCTTTTCCTCTCCAGGCTGCAGAGCCCCAACTCTCTCAGCCTGTCCTCACAGCAGAGCTGCTGCAGCCCTCTCAGCATACTGGAAGCCTCCTCTAGACCCGCTCCAACACTTCCATCTCCTTTCATCTGTGTTCCTGTAAATGAGCACATCTCCTGGTTTTGGTGAGTCAGAATCCCAGGCCAGCCATGGGCTGCAGGCTGGGAGCAGTTTAGAGTTTGATCAAACCCAGTTTGGAGTCAGCCAGGACAGCTGAGCTGAGTTGGCTACAGATGTGTCCCAGACCATGAGCATCTCACCCAGTAGAAAGGGAAAAGCTGGCTAAGGAGAGTAGAGCTTCCTACTTGGGGTTTCCTGCTTGGACTCCTTCTGACCCCTCCCTGACTCTTGAGGACTGCTTTTCCTGCTGGACCTCTGCTAAGCATAACTTTATCTACTTGATATCAACACTGGGATCAGTTTGGCTGTTTGATCAAACCCATTTTCATTTCAGCTTTTGGGTCTCCTTTTCCTGATGCCCTTCTCTGCTGGGTTATTGGGTGGTAGAGCAACTGCTGTAGTTTAGCCCCAGGCACAAGCTAAATGCAGCCAACAGCTGCTGGGGTTTTGTGAAAGGGGAGTGAGAGGGAATTTTGTAAGAGAGGGGGAAAAAAACCAGTTTCTGTGTTTTATCTTGTGCTAATCAGTGTGTGGTGCACAGTGTGACTGCTGGAGTGGGTGTACCTCATGGACTAGATGCACATTATACATCACTACAGATCATATCATTGCATAATCAATACTTGGGAAGCATTTAGCAAAGTGTTTTGATAATTTCCATTTTGGAAGTCAATTTAATAATGAGAATGGTGATGAAGACAAAATCAATTCTGAAGTAAGGCTGAAAGGAGATCAAGACAAATGTGCTAATCTGTGTTAAAAAGGCTTGGAGATGGAGGGTCCAGAACAGCAACAGTGACAAACCAATCCAACCCTGCTGGGCAAGACAATCAGAGATTGTCCCCTTGGATTCTGCTCTGCTGAGGCCACAGCTTGAGTGTTGTGTTCAGTGTTGGGCCTCATCCAACCAGGTTCTGAACACCTTCAGGGAGATTGTGGAGCACAGAAGCACAGAATGGGATCAAAGATGTGCTTCTGTGCTCCACAACCTCCCTGGGCAACCTGTGCCAGTGTCTCACCACCCTCACTGCAAACAACTTCTTCCTAACATCCACTTTCAATCTCCCCTCTGACACTTCAAACCCATTCCTCCTCCTCCTCTCATTCCAAGACTTTGTCAATAGTCCCTCCCCAGCCTTCCTGGAGCCCCCTTCAGATCCTGCAAGGCCACTCCAAGCTCTCCTGGAAGCCTTCTCTTCTCCAGGCTGCAGACCCCCAACTCTCTCAGCCTGTCCTCACAGCACAGCTGCTGCAGCCCTCTCAGCATCTTGGTGGCCTCCTCTGCACTGGCTCCAACACTTCCATGTCCTTCCTGTGCTGGGGGCTCCAGAACTGCACACAATAGATAGAGGGGGAAGAGCTAGGAACAGTCACTCTAAGCTCAGGAGTCTCAGGTACAGTCCTCACTGAAGCTTGCTCCACTTAGTGGAGATGTTGCTGAAATTGGGAATCCAATTCTTTGAGTGCTGTCAAAGCATTAGAGGGCATTTCTTTATTGTAGTGGAGACTGCTTCACAAAACACACATCCAAGCCAAGATTTCTCCTGGCTGTTTGTACAGGAGTCTTACAAACTCACACATATCCAATACAATTATTCCTCCCACCTATTACATATTCATAGCACAAGATTCCTGTGTTAGTGGGAGGTGTCTCTGCCTATGGCAGGGGGTTGGAATTAGATGATCTTTGAGGTCCCTTCCAACCTTACCATTCTATGATTCAGCAAAATATATATAGCTGGTGGGAGGGTGAGCATGAGTCA
>WBNM01002691.1:0-18305 GCA_013399055.1 Ramphastos sulfuratus
CACTGCATTACTTTCTGGTTTTGTAGCTAGAGGTAATTATGCACACAGTAGAACAACTATTTTGGTGCCACAGAGATCTTGGAAAACTGACTGTTTGTTTGTTTGTTTTTATTCTGTCCCTGCACAGACTCATAGAACCATTTTGGTTAGAGAAGACCTTCAAGTTGGCACAAATGTGCTTGGGCACAAATTTGTCTGGGGCAAATAACTGCTTTTCCATGTCTGTTATTAGAGCAGGAGACATCAAGGTTTTGCTTGCAATTGCCCTGAGTAGCATATTCAAGGAGTCTAATGGAAAAGTGAAACCTATTTCCAAGTCTTACCTTGCCTGTATCTTTTCAACAGCACAGCTGTGGCAACTCTGCTGCTAAAGCTGGATACAGGTAGGTGATTTCCAGAGGAAAAAGACCAAATTCTGAAGTGTTTCTGAGCATTTATCATGCTTATCAGGCAATAAATGAATGCCAGTATAGTTGAGGGCTTGTGGCCCCTCCTAAAATTGTATTTAGCATCTACAAGGAGTAATGGATCAGGGAATAAATTTTGTGTGGCTCTAAAGAGCTATATAAAAATAACAGTAATAGTAATAGTTATTATTGTTGTTATTATTATTATTGTTATTATTATATACAGGCTCTTAGCTTTATGTTATACCCTTCTTCATGTCAGCTGGTTTTGTACATAGATCAAGTTATATGACTTCAAGTACTGACATGTCTCAGCACTGTGACAACTTCTGAGCTCTGCAGGAGTTGGCAGGGCTCAACAATAGGGCTTTAAACTGGAGTTGGAGGGGAAAGGGGGTAACAATCTCATGTCTGCCTGTGACCCACAGTGGGGCAGCACAGCAGGGGCAGAGGGATGCAGTACTACTAAGGGCTCTCATCTTGTTGCCTTGAGGCAAGCCAGGGGCAGTGCACTGGGACACCCCAAGGGAATCAAAGGGGATTTGCCCAAGAGGGTGACAGGGGCAGCCCAGCTGAAGGGCCTTTATGGGAATGCTCATAGCTTGGGCAATAAACAGGATGAATGAAGGGCCACTGTGCTGCTGGAAAGCCACCACATAGTGTCTATTACTGAAACATGGTGGGATGATTTGCATGACTAGAATGTAGGGATAGAGGGACAGGATTAGGAGGATAGGAGGATAGGAGGTGTTGCCCTCTCTATTAGTGACGAGCTGGAGTCCATGGAGCTGGAGAAGGATGATGAGCTGGTTGAGAGCATATGGGTTGAGATTAAAGGGAAGAGAAGAGAAGGTGATGTTACAGTAGGGGTCTGCTACAGGCCACCTGACCAGCAGAACCACGCAGTTGAGGCCCTACATAAGCAGACAGAAGTGGACATTCACAAGCCCTGAGTTTGTGTGGGATTTCAATCCCCCTGACATCTGCTGGAGGGACAACACAGCAAAGCACCAGCAATCCAGAATGTTCCTGGAATGCATAGAGGACAAATTGCTCCTCCAAATGGTGGAGGAACCAACAAGAAAAGGTTCTGTGCTGGACCTTGTTCTCAAGGTGAGAGCAGCCCACATCATTTATCTGGATGTCCCATATGACATCCTGCTCTGCAAGCTGGTAAAATAGGGGTTTGAGGGATGGGCCACTTGGTGGATAAAGAACTGGCTTGATGGCCAGGCCCAAAGAGTGGCTGTCAATGGGTCCATGTCCAAGTGGAGGCATGATGGAGTGTATCCAGAGAAGGGTCACAAGGTGGATCAGAAGGTTGGAGCACCTCTCTTATGAGGACAGGCTGAGAGAGTTGGGGTTGTTCAGTTTGGAGAAGAGAAGGCTCCGGGGAGACCTTACTGTGGCCTTCCACTATCTGAAGGGGGCCTACAAGAAAGCTGGGGAGAGACTTTTGAGGGTGTCAGGTAGTGATAGGACTGTGGGGAAATGGAGCAAAACTAGAAGTGGGTAGATTCAGATCAGATGCCAGGAAGAAGTTCTTCACCATGAGAGTGGTGAGATCCTGGAACAGGTTGTCCAAGGAGGTAGTGGAAGCCTCGTCCCTGGAAGTTTGTAAGGCCAGGCTGGATGTGGCTCTGGGCAACCTGATCTAGTGAAAAGTGTCCTTGCCCATGGCAGAGGAGGTGGAAGTAGGTGATCCTTGAGGTCCCTTCCAACCTTGACAATTCTGTGATTCAGCTTCTGCTCTTCTCTAAGGGACAGTGACAGCTTTGTTAATATTCATAAAGCTTTAAGAAAAACATTGTGGGAACATTATCCAGAATACATCAATTGATATTTTCAATTAAACAACAAGTAGCAGGTGTGTCCAGTGAGAGTGTACTGGATTTTGTCCATTGGATTTGCTTGTCCATATGGAAAGGCTCTCTCCTTTCTCTGTCAACACCAGATCCCTGCCCTGCCAACACTGTCCCAGATCAGAGATCCACAGAATGATTTGTGTTGGGGGAGACCTTCAAAATCTTCTAATTCAAACCCCATTGCCATGGGCAGAGACACCTTCCACTATAACAGGTTGCTCAAGGTCTCATCCAGCCTGGCTTTGAACACCTCCAGGGAGGGAGCATCCACAGCTTGTTCCAGTGTCTCACCACCCTCACTGGAAAGAATTTCTTCCTAGTCTCCAGCCTAAGTCTGCCCTCTTCCAGTGAAAAGCCATTACCTTAGTCCTTTCACTACAAGCCCTTGTAAAAAGTCCTTTCCCAGCTTTTTTGTAGCTCACTTCAGGTACTGGAAGACTGCTCTGAAGTCCCACCACAGCCTTCTTTTCTCCAGGCTGAACGACCCCAACTCTCTCAGCCTGTCCCCACAGGGGAGGTGTTCCCACCCTCTGATCATCTTCATGGCCTCCCCTTGACCCACTCTAGCACTTCCATGTCCCTCCTATGTGTGGGGACCAGAACTGGACACAGCTCTGAAGATACACTGCTGGTTTTTTTTTTATCTTTTCCAATATCCCAAAGAATATCTACACACTTAATGAAGATGGTCATGCTTCAGCCATTGTACTCTTATACATTATGCAATAAAACTTCTTGGAATTTTAATTGCTTATGTTTCCAAATTAAGATTAATTTGCTCAGAATTTTGCCATCATTCCTGTTCCTGACTTTACCTACTTCTAAAGGATTGGAACTTCCAACAGAAGCTTGGAATAGGTGTAAATTATTTCAATGCTGAGCTCTTCTGTTGTCCCTTCCCTCCTTACCATCGCCCTCCTACTTTGTCACGTGTCACAAATATTTGCTATCACAACTGCTTCAAGGGCACAGGTTTCAATAGCTGATATTGAGGTAGTGTCAGGAGAGTCAATATAAAGACAGAGTAGTGGTTGAGGATAGAGCACTGCTTGAGGATAGAACAGTGATTGAGGATAGAGTAGAGGATAAGGATAGAGTGGTGGTTGAAGATAGAGTAGTGGCTGAGGACAGACCAGTGGTTGAGGATAGAATAGTGGTTTAAGATAGAGTAGAGGATAAGGATAGAGCAGTGGTTGAAGATAGAGTAGTGGCTGAGGACAGACCAGTGGTTGAGGATAGAATAGTGGTTTAAGATAGAGCAGAGGATAAGGATAGAGCAGTGGTTGAAGATAGAGTAGCGGCTGAGGAAAGAGTAGTGGCTGAGGACAGAGTTCAATACTGAGGGATGTTCTCTCTTCCGCGCTGTTGGAGTTTGTTGCACAAACCCTTTCCATCCATTTGAACAAGCACACACCATTCTATTTGCAGCAGAAGTCCTGTGGTTACCAGAACATATTAACCTGGGCTCCTATCCAAAATGGCTAAATCTAATTAAAAAAAATCCTTTGTGAAAAAGAAAATGTAGTCAAGTTCTGTGATGACTGGTGAGTGGGGTTTAAAGTATGCCACAGGGCATTATCACTCAATGTTAAATGTAGATAATAAAGCCAAAGTAATTTCTTTTTGCTAAATATTGCTGCTAAACCTTTTTACTTTTTTTTTTTAAATTCTACATATTGCACAATGTTACAGTATAAGCAAGGTTGGAAGAGACCTCAAAGATCATCAAGTCCAATGTTTGCAATGTTTTTTTCTTTGGCAAACAAATCTGCTTTCCAGATCAACTAATAACTGTAATAGAGAATCACAGAACCGTTTAGGTTGGAAAAGGCCTTGAAGATCAAGTCCAGCCACTAACCTTACTCTACCAAGTCCACCACTAAGCAATGTCTTGCTCAGTTTCTGACTTGTGGTGGGCAAAGAGCTCAGGCTACACTGGAAGCTGCGCTCCTCCACCCCAAATTCACCAGTGGGACAAGCCATGGTGTCACCCATGGATACACCCACCCCTGAGGTCCTGCTGAGCAAAGCAATGACAACAGTTTGCTAGAACGGGGCTGGTGTATCCAGAGCTGGAGATCCCCTGGATTTTCCTGCCTTCAGAATTTTCCTACAGGCCCTTTGAACTAGTGGGACTTTCCCCAGAGTGCAGAGGAGCTCAGCAGCTCTGGGAAACTCCCCCTGAGATGAAAGTTGAGTGGGAATTTGGGCAGTGAAAGCAGCCCATCGCAGGGCTGTAGCCCATGGGGGATCTCTCTCTTCCCCACCATTTTCTCCCCCACATGCATTATCCCTCCTCTGTCCTTCTCATATCCCCAAAGCAGCAGCAGGAAACTCCTTTGACAGGCAGCAGGATTTGTGGTTGCAGACTGATATGGACATTAAAAAAATCCTGGACATTGGGTAAATTTTGTTCACTGAAAGAGTACTCAAGCATTGGAACAGGCTGCCCAGGGAGGTGGGGGGGTCACCACCCCTGGAGGTGCTTCAAAGCCATGTAGATGTGGTGCTTGGGGACATCAATAATATTTGTGTTTTCATCCTTTTATACCCCAAAAAAACCCAAAAAACTTCAGTGTTACTCACACTACATCCTATGTACTGTCTATAGAATCATCTAGAAAAAAAGGTTATCACCTAAATATTAATAAAAATTATTTAGAATGTCAAAGTTCAGTTACTCTAAAATGCCATTGTAAGGTCACTCCACCCAAGACACCTAGTGTGAAGACAGTCACACTGAGCAGTAAAGGAAGCCATACACACAGGGTACTGTTAGGAAAAACACAAGGAGCAGCCATCCAACAAAAAAAGCAATCTCCTCAAAGAAATAAATCTGCAGACCACTTCTCATTCAACTTTTCCTAAGCAAGAAGATTCCCAGCCCCAGAGCACACACAGCCCTTTAAAGAGTATCCCATTTCCAATCAGGTACACAGTTTCTCCAGCAAGTCCAACATGAAGAGGAACAAGACACTACAGGTTTGTGGTTGCAGTCTTGCATCATATGAACTTTCTAGGTGTGGAAACACTCCATCAGCCAAGACATGAAGGAACCTGGGATGTTTCTCATTTAACTAGTTACGACCATGCAGACTGGGTTTCTGATTTATACCAAGAGTAGGCACACCTTGACACATGCTTCAGATGAACAGAAGTGGATTACTCATCACATGTGACTGAGAATGGCTTTTAATGGCCAGCTTCTCATCATCAAGAAGTATTTGCATCATGGCTGTGAGTGAGCATCCTCACGGGCAAACCTGATGTTCATTATACAGGGAAGTCTTGACCCTACTGCACATGTTCCCTCCAGGAGGAAGAAAGTAAACATGCCTGGGATCTTCACATAAAGAAACACAAAAGAGAAAAAGATGCTGAAATAACCCCCACTTCCTGGCAGTTGTTCTTCCTCCTTGCTTCGTCTCAGACATAATCACAACGATTAATGTGACAAGGGAAATCTCAGGTCAGATGTGAGCAGCTGATAGCAGAGACCTACTGAAAGTGCTATTCAGATTTCAAACTTACATCAAGCTGTGAACTGGCCCTGGACAGATTATCTTCAGAGAGTCTCTGTTGAACAACATGGTGCTTTTTTTTCTATGCCTGGTGGCTTAGACTACAGCTCTCTGAGAAGAGAAAAATGCATACCTCAAAACGTGGCTGTTTTCTCATCCTGAAAGCCTTCTATAACTGTAGCCTCCTTTATCACTGCCAAACCTTTACACCTCTCAAAAAACCAGGAGACAACCTTGGAAAAAGGTCAGCCTGTACTTTAGGATGCTTCTCCTTACCTTGACATCCATGAAATAATTTACTTTTAAAGTATACCTACCTCATGTTATCAGTGCAAAAAGATTGACATTGATTTGCATTACTTTTACATACATTAAAGTATACTGATGGCATTAAAAAAAGAAAGAAAATCATGTAATACCTTTACTTTTACCTATGGATTTGGTGAAATGGTTCCATGAAGAAAGCATTTCCAGACAAAAAGAGAATAAAGAAGAGGAGAGAAACAACAGTAAGAGTCATGAGTATATGTAAATGCAATAGTAGCTGAACATGAAGGGACAAAGCGTAAGGGAAGTGTCTGGAGACAAATGGAGATGCAATCAGTGTCATATTAGAGACTTAGTTTCTTTTCTTCCAATCGTGTACATGCAGAGAAACACAGAAATAACCCATGCTTAGATAAGAAAGAGTGACACAAAAGTAATGTGGACAATGGGTTAGGAGGGGAGGGGGGGGTAATCACTGATTTGGTTAGGTTGCAAAATTGTACTCTCAGCATTCCAGAAGCCAGGAGCAGGTGCTTTCTGCACATTTCCAATCAGCCATGCATTAATGTAAATGGACTCTCGGGTGTGTGCAACGTGCCAAGCCGAGTCTCTTCTTTCAGGAGCTATCTGAGGAATGCTCTTGTGCTTCGTTTCTCTTTCACTGAATCACTCATCACTCTATTTTCTGATAAATGCAGGAAATTTTCTCCATCGCCTTCTTATTTCTCTCACCTCTTTTTTGGTTATTGTATTGCAAGAGGGGGGAGTTGAGGAGGCAGGAAGGACAAAAGCTTACGGAGCAAACGAGAGAAAAAAAAACAACGAAACCAAAAAATGAAGTAAGAAAAGATGTGACTAAAACCACGTATCTATTTGCAGCCAAAGACAGCTCTCAAGCATTTGCCCATCGTTTGCAGTGATGGATTCAAAGCAGCTACAGAACAAGAAGAAACAATGAAAGCAGAGTGGAAAAGGAACAGAGCCCATACCTTGGTCGCCCATCATCAGGTGCGCCAGACCTTGAAGGGAAACAAGAGCACAGTCAGCAATGAACAAGGGAGCACGGGAAGGTGGTGTCACAGTGACAAAAATGTTTTGTGACAGGCATCTGTTTCCTATGAGATGCCTGTATCACAGAGGGAAATCAAAGAGCATTTTTCAACCACTGGTTGGAATGCTTTGGGCTACAAATAACAGAACTGCAATTCAAACACTGGGTGCTGGTTTATTGTGTATTTCTTCTGTGCAGTAGTTGGGACGGTAGGAAATTATTAAATGCTTTTAAATCCAACCAATTCCTTTAATATTCCATCTATCTTTATCATATTTTGATGGTAGTGCTTGGAACACTTTGCTAGGAGGACTTCCTGTCCTCTACAGGTGAAATGTTCAAAACCTGGAGAAGTGTAATCCTGAAAAATGGGCTGGGTCTGATCTTTTTCCCCTCATTTAAAAAAAAAAAATTAAAAAAAAAAAAGAGCACTTTGGGTAGTTAAATAAAGCTTCTTCATCACACTGAAATGATAATGCAAAGGATGTCTCCTTATTTGTGTGAAACGTGGCAGCAGAATGAATTTGTTCCAGAGAAGGTAAATCATTACATATGCAATATAAAATACAGAGCGAGAAAGGAAACTTAAGTGACAGCTTCTGAAGCTAGTTCATCAATCTGTGAGAAATAGATTTGGCTTTATATTTGCATTCTGAGATGAAATCCAATTGTACCAGCATAGGTCTAGTGACATTTTAAAACAGAAGTCCATAATGAGAATCATTCGAGCAGAGCCAAATTTTGCTACTCTGAAACCAAAAATATAATAAATATATATATATATTCAGCTTTTTTTAATTCATGATAATAAGCTGATGCTTATATCCTCACTGAGAAGAACATGATGCAGGGAGAACATTTTGCTAAATTATGAAGTTTTTTTCACATTTTAAGTCTGTTTTAAAACAAAACAAAACAGACAGAATAAAACCAGGCTGGTCCTTGTTGAGTTTAGCTGGTTTAGGATCCACGTTAGAAGTTATAAATTGCTCACGTGTTAAATAAGCTCCTTGTCTCCAGCTACAAAATGTGATACATCATTTTCCTATTTGCTGGTAATTAAAATGAATGCACACAAAGAAGGGGTGCAGTGAAATATCCTGCTCTTTATTGCAAAGCAGATTGCCTATGATTTTTCTAATTCACAAAGAAAATGAGGTGCACAAATGACTCATAGTACTTGGAGGGGAGTTCAAAGAAGATACTCTGCAATCAGTCTTAAAGGATTCGTGTCTCATCGGTTCCTAATCTCAAGTGATGTTCCAAATAGGCTAAGGATGCTTTGGTTGAATTTGTACTTTTTAAGATCACCCTTTTTCAGATGTGTACTGAAGGGCCTGATGTGCCCCACCTCTTGTGCAACAGATTCTGGTTCTTGTGTGACCTGCCCTAAGTGGTCCTGATTTGCACAGGAGTTGAACTCAGTGAAGTCTAGAGGTGCCTTCCACCCCCTAACATTGTAAGATTCTGTGATTCTGGTGCCAAAGACAGACCCCTGCAGCTGGTGGGATTACCTGCAGTTTACAGCAGGTAAATGAAAGCTAAGTGTGATACTGAAAGGCTGCCTACATGAGCATAGCTTGGGAAACACCACAGAGCTGTGCTGCACTTTACAGCTTGTGGAAGAGAGCAGAAATATTTTCTCACTTTTCTCTTTAAGTGTTGCTGCAGGAGAGGATAAAGGATGAAGACCCACACTCAAGCTTCCTTCTATTGGTGCTGAGCATCCTTGCTTGGATCCTTCACTCTGTGGCCTTCAGGGAGTTTTCAACTCTTCATGTGACTCTTTAACTTGCATTTTAGCTTCTAACTTTTTGTGTTGGGAACTGGAGTAAGACATAGAATCACAGAACTATAGGATAGTTTGGGGTTGGTGGAAGGGACCTCTAAAGGTCATCTGGTCCAATCCCACTGCAGGCAGCAGTGACTTCCTCTACTAGATCAGGTTGCTCAGAGCCTTGTCGAGCCTGACCTTGAATATCTCCAAGGAAGGGGCCTCAACTACCTCCCTGGGCAGCCTATTCCAGTGTTCCACCACCCTCATGGTAAAGAACTTCCTCCTAATGTCCAACTTAACATCTCAGATTTCAGTAAAGAGAAGGTGGAAATAGCTGAATCTTACAAGACCTTTTACTTTAACTGTGACTCTTCAGCAGCTACTTCATGTGAGCTTGTGAGCTCTTTAAAGGTATGAAGTGAATTTCCCTCACATCTCCTAGGGGAATGCAAATAAGACAATCTCTCAATAGCTTCCATTGAACATCCCAGAAACCACTTGAATTTCAAGTCACTCACAGTGCTGTGCAACTAAAACAGGAAGTTGATGTAAAAAAACACCCCAAAAATCAAATGCCCTGCTCAACCCAAAATGTTATCACATAAAGAACTGAGTACTAGTCCCCAGGACACTGTATTTTGCTTGACTGTCTGTGTGACTTTGTTTGTGAAGCACTAAGGTTACTTGGACTTCACTAAAAGCACACCATGATACCTACCTTCTTTTGTATTTTTGCAACCTATGGATGAAGGCTCTGGAAGAGTGAAGAATTATTGTTAATGTACCTGTGTGATGCACAGAGGTGTTTAAAACAATACAGGACTTGAGCACCTCCCCTATGGGGACGGGCTGTGGAAGTTGAGGGTCTTCAGCCTGGAGAAGAGAAGGCTGCAGAGAGACCTCAGAGTAGCCTTCCAGCACCTGAAATGGGGCTACAAGAAAGCTAGGAAGGGACTTTTACAAGGAATTGTTATGATAGAATGAGAAGGAATGGACTGAAGCTTGAGGAGGACAGATTCAAACTGGAGATGAGGAAGCAATTCTTGACAGTCAGAGTGGTGAGACACTGGCACAGGTTGCCCAGGGAGGTTGTAGGTGCCCCTTCCCAGGAGATGTTGAAGGGCAGGCTGGATGAGACCTTGAGCAATGTGATCTAGTGGGAGGTGTATTTGGCCACAGCAGGAAGGTGGAAGTAGATGATTTTTAAGGTCCCTTCCAACCCAACCCATTCTATGAATGTATGAATAAATCTGCCATCCCTGCTAGCTTTTCCAGCTGACAGTCTGCTTACAAGAGAGGACATCATGATGGATAGTCATGGCAAGTTCTAGCCTCAACTAGCCATGTATAGACATAGCCATTAAGATATTCCATTGTGCACACTTGCTTCAAAGGTAGAACAATAAAACCATTTTCTTTGTGAATTAGGAATTCAAGATTTAGCAGGAATGGCTCATGTGTGATCTGTCTTTCTACTGACTTTGGCTCTGAGAGGACAGAGTCAAGGGGTACAGGATGGAATAGTGGATATGAAGATAAAGTATTTCTCTCCTTTGGTGTGTAAGTTCCATGCACAGCACAGGCCAAAATAAAATTTAAACATGGCAAACTGGGGGTGAACACGTTCAAACCTAGCAGAATTTTAGTAACAGTAAGAAAATTTAGCTGCTTCTACCAACATTAACTCTGTAAATACTAAATTAGTTAATTACTAAATCCTTCTCTTTTCTTCTGTAGCCTGACATGCAGAGATGCTCAGGTATCACAGAAATCACAGATAATCAGAGTTCAGTTTCCAAAGGATGCTTTGGTTACACCATTCTGTGCTTTCCATTCTTTACATCCACACCCTTTGTACCTTTAATGTATGCAGAAGTATTCAGCCCAGTGCTGGGATAAATTCACAGCTGCGGTTTTAATAATTAGATTCAGGTAATGTCTGAATTAACTCTTATCCAGGCTTCATCTTGTATTGCTGTGCCTAAATGAATACATGAAATGAAATTGAACCTCCTTATCTAGTTATATGGCTCCCAATTCAAATTTGAGACTCATGCTGACACCAGGAAAGGTTTTCATGCACAGATCAAATATAAGATTAGGTCCTCACTTCTAGGCTTTTGTGGTGGCGTTTGATTTTTTTGTTCTTTGGGTTTTGTTTGTGGTGTTTTATAGTTTCTAGTTAGAATTCCTATCCCAATGTTCCTGGATAAATTTTTATTTCCCAATGAAGAAGAAATTGTGTTGATGTGTATGTGCATGACCATGCACACAATTGAAGCAGTAGAAGTATTTAGGTTTTCTTTCTCCTCTTGGTAACATATTTTACTGCAGTTGCAGCATGTATTTGCTAAATCTGAGCACCTCTCTTTGCCATTGAGTGCAGCAGCACAGACAAATGCAGTACTGATACTTCAAGGTTTTGTTAGAGAATTGCCACTGAACAGGCAGGCAGTGGCCCAAGGTGACTTGAATCCCGCTTCAAACTGTGCTAGGGGAGGTTTAGGTTGGAGACTAGGAGAAAATTTCCTTGCTGCAAGAGTGGTCAGGGATTGGAACAGGCTGCCCAAGGAGGCGGTGGAGTCACCATCCCTGGAGGTGTTAAAAAAAAATGGTGGACATGGTACTTTGGGATATGGTTGAATGGCTATGGTGGTGTTGGTCTGATGGTTGGACTTGATGATATTAGACACAGTTTCCAACCAAACCAATTTTCTGATTGTATTGACTCAGGACCCATAGTGGCTCCCTACAGGACCCTGGCTCAAAGCCATGCCAAGCCAGACAATTTGCATAAGAGTTGCCTTACAAAAAGTTCAATGTTCTTACTCAGTTTAGATGAATAATTTTTTTTTTTCCAAACAGACAATCAGTTATTCAGCATTCAAAGATTTAGCTTTTACATAAAAAAGCACCTGCACCTTTTTGGCTTCTAAGCAAAAAGCCAGTGTTGATTGGCAGCAATAACTGCTCTGTGATGCATGTGCTGCACCTTTCAAACTAAGTGATATATGCAGACAATCTGGTTTTCTAGCCAGGACTCTTACTTACCAATATTCAGGCTACATGGCATTGTACTTTACTTTCCACTGCCCTGTGCCTTTTTTTTTTGTTTGTTTTTTGAGGGACTTAATTCCATACCAACATCCTTACTGTTAAGATCACATTCTTTCTCTTTCACAATGCCCAGAAGGCAGAGTGCAATAGGTTGAGAAGTTAAAACAGGAAAACTTATTTTCCTACAAGTCTGTGCTGTAAAGGATGTTACAGTAAGCAAGATTTGGACCATTAAAGAGAAAAAGGGCTTTCCATTTTCCTAAGCAATTAAAGGAGAGGTATTTAACATGCATCACATTCTCATGAGGAGGATTTATGCTCCACACTAATGAAACAAAGAGATTCTTCAAGTGTTTTTCATACAGAACATGAGAAGCAAGCAGTCCTTCTGCAAATCTCCTGAATGATTTTGAAGGGTGCTTCAGACAGACGAGTACAAATCCCATTGTTTCAGTGGGGTTAATCTGGAACTCCACCAAGAAGGCCAAGATTAAAATGGAGCTTTGCTTGTGTTCTGTATGGAAAAAGAAGTCACACTTACTGAATAAACTCCAGTACCTTTATGGGGAAGAAATGCAACTTACCGTACTGAAAGACATGCCTACTTTGATAGCATTAAGCAGAAGGGAACAAAACCCCACTAAACAGAAGGGAAAAAACAAGAGCTTAGGAAAATAAGGTAGAAAGCACCCACCTTCCACATAGTTGTCTTCTGTAAGCACATAACAGGGAAGGAGAGAAAAGGAAAACATTCATTAAGCAGCATGCAGACTGGAACTTGCCATTGCATGTCGTCATCATGCAAGGCATCAAACACCACATGCAAGTGCTCCATTGCTACAATCCAGAGGGGAAAACAAAAGCACCAGGGCACTAGTGTTTCCTCTAGTTAACAAAAGGTAGGTGACACCAGGTAAAGAAATACTCTTTCCAAAGTGCAAAAGCTGTCCAAGATCTCCTGCAGCTCTTAGTGAGTCCAATTATCACCAGTCATTCATCGGAGGATCACCTCCTAAGCCTTTTAGAGCTATACATATTTTAAAGCCATCAGTCATTTGTGATAGGGATTCTAAGTTCATTTGCTTCTACGTGCACATCCTGAATTTTCCTTTAGTGACTTGTATGAAGTGAATGATGGAAGATAACGAGTTTCACAGTGTGCTGGGAAGACACTACTGCAGGCAGCATGACTGATCCTGCAGCCTGGTTCTGGTCATTGGGACAGAGCTCCAAATCCAGAGAAGAAAAATTGGCACTTAAACTGGGTGGGATAACTCAGAGTTGCAGGATCAGGTCCTACAGCATTTGTGGGAAACTTGGATGTTCTTTAAAGCCTGTTGTTTCTCTGCCTGGTACAGCTAGCAAAGGCCACAGCAACCTCAGCTGTGGGTTCTGCCCCCGGATGGAGTCACAGGGCAGCTTGTTGCTGTCAGCAAGCAATAACTTGGCCTTTCATCCCCAACCCAACATCAATATGGAGGGCACGGGAGAGGAGGCTTCCCCAGGATGTACAATGCAAGAGGGGACAAGGAACTGAGCCTCAGCTAGCCAAAGTGGATAGAACTCCAAGTTAAGAAACAGGCTCAGTACTCATGCTAATCCTCATGGCCTCCAGCGGGTAGGTGCTTTTGGGGGAATATATCTCTGTGGCCCATTATGGTTTTGACTGAGGAGTGGACAGGAGAGATTACAGAAGTA
This sequence comes from Ramphastos sulfuratus, assembly GCA_013399055.1. NCBI lineage: Eukaryota > Metazoa > Chordata > Aves > Piciformes > Ramphastidae > Ramphastos > Ramphastos sulfuratus. The sequence continues at coordinate 13,644 of WBNM01002691.1, forward strand.
TCTCAGGAGAGAGTGAAAATGGGGAAAGGTAAAATCACAAAGGCAAACCAACACAGAACTCAAGGAGATGGACTGTGAGGAACCAACAAAGAAACGCGGAAGGGTGACAAGACAGCAGCCTGGCTGCTTGGGCAGATCTCCTCCTGCAGCTTGTGCCACCTCCACCAACACCTCCTGAGGAGCCAGCACTTGGAAGCAATGGCATATTAAAGCCCAGTTCTGTCACTGCAATGGATTCATTGTGTAAAGATCATCTCTCATAGGGTCTTCCTACAGGAAAACACCTTTTCAAGCCACTGCTGAAAAATTGATTCGGATATAGTAAACCAGGAGTAAACAGAATGAGTTACACAGAACTGGGCTCAGTGATACCTCCTAAGCATAACAGTTTTCTGAGAGAAGGAGTCACTTTTTATAATGAAAAATCTGATCAGAACTATAGATCAGTGCAATAAATTGAAATGTTTACCACTTTAAAAACAACTGCTATAAATGATCAGTGCTAAAGTCTTTTAGTTTTCCAGCTTAACACTCTTAGGTCAGAGCAGACAAAGTCATTTAGCTTAAGATACTATAAATCCCATTTTCCATGCACACACACTAAATTTAGGTTTCTCAAATCTCACTGCCTGAAGTTTTAGTTTGGTATGAAAGCACAAAGGGTACACAGTGCTTGAAAAGAAATGAGAAACTAAAACGACGTGAAAAAGAAAAAAGTAGTATGTCTAAAGATCAACAAATCAGCAAAAGTTTCACTGAGAACATGAAAAATTCCCAATTTCAGAAGGTAAAGATATTCTGTTCTATACAGGCTGTAGGGACAGTTGGGATATTAGAAGCAGTTACATAGAGATGAACTCTGCCTGATGAGTTCTCTTCCTTTCGCTACCCACAATAATTTAATTTCCTTAGGTACTAGGAAGGACTTCTTTATAGGGGGGATGAGGAGACACTGGAACAGTGTTCCCATTGTCCTAAGACATTGCAGATGTTCTCTTCATGATGGTGTTCAGGGACAGGTTCAATGCAGCCTTTGAGCAACCTGGTCTAGTGGACGGTGTCCCTGTCCATGGCAGGGCAGTTGGAACTAGATGATCTTTAAGGTCCCCTCAAACCTAAACCATTCTAGAATGGATTAGACTGGATTAAAACATTCTTTGCTGCAAGAGTGGTCAGGTATTGGAGCAGGCTGCTCAGGGAGGCGGTGGAGTTATCATCTCTGGAAGTGTTCCAGAAACATGAAGATGTGGTACTTTGGGATACAGTTTAGTGGTGATAGTAGTTGGGTTATGGTTGGATTTGACAGTCTTAGAGGTCTTTTCCAACCTTAATGATTCTCTGGTCACATGATTATTTAGACACAAAAACCTCCCAAACTTAATAAAAATTAAATTTGTTCTTTCAGTAGCAAAATAACTTCAGGTTCCTTCACAGATTCACTTATTACACCAAGTTGGAAGAGACCCTCAAAGGTCATCTTGTCCAATCTGCCTGCACTCAGCAGGGACACCTCCAACTACATTAGGCTTGCCAGGGCCACAGCCAGTCTGATCTTGAATGTCTCCAGGGATAGGGCTTCTATGGCACCCCTGGGCAGCCTGTTCCAGTATTTTACCACTTTCATTGTGCAGAACTTCCTCCTGATGTCCAACCTAAATCTCCCCTGCTCCAGTTTCTAACCACTGCCCCTCATCCTATCACCACAGGCCCTTCTGAACAGTCCCTCCCCAGCCTTCCTGCAGGTCCCCTCCATTTAGTCCTGGCTATGGCACTGTTAGCATCCTGCACTACAACTACTTCATCCTTTTTGGTGGGCATTATTTAGCCAAACATGATCACTTCAAAAGGTGAAGCTGCTCAAAGATGAGTTCTGTTGCTCAAGATGTTAAAGGGAGGAGTTCTGGAAAAGCCACCTCATCTCCTTATAGGGTTTAGCATATTTTGGTTTCTGTCATGGGCCCTGTTCTTAGCAGTGATTGCTGTGTCTTCTGTGATGATTGCCACCAGAAAGATTTACACTGGCTGAGTAACTTCCCCTAAATGTCTGACTCATTAAATTTTTAAGCAATAGTAAATGAAACTGTCAAAACATTTCGAATTCAGTAAAATTTCAAGTGTTGAATTCCTGCTCTGTGAATCAAAGTCTGTCTATAGCCAAACCCCTCTCCAGCAGTAAACAGCAGTGAGAAGTCATTCCTCCACGTGGTTCTAGTCATGGTAAATTAACCCTTCTTAAGCAGTTGTGCAATCTAGGAAAACAAAATTAGTTCAGCTTCTTTATGGTGCTGTACAAGCATTTTATATTAGATTAGCACTGAGCACTATTATTAAGGTGGGGTTTTTTTTTGCCAATGCTGGCATTCCCATGTCACTAACATTTGGTTTGACTTTCCTAGTTCCTATTTTCTCAGAGACTAAGAAGCCAGACCTCAGTTCTAAATGAAAAATGGCTTTTTCATTCATTTTCATGACTCCAGCCACTCTTCAAAATAAAATAATAATTAAAAAAACTAACAACTCTTTGAAATCCATAAACACTATCAACACCTGAAGGTTGCAGTTTGGAGGGAGCAAAATTTCTCTCATTTCTATGGGGAGTGTTTATGTCATCCTATTGCACTAGTGCCAAACGTATGTGCCTGAAGGAGAGCAGAGACACATTACACAGTTCTGTCATTACCCACCCTGGAGGAACTCAGTGTCTACTGAGTAGCTTTGTTGGCTTCGGAGGCTTTCAAGACTCAAAGAGACATCTCCTAGCTGCTGTAGGCACTGCCACAGGTTTTCATCCATTGCACATGCTGCTTGCCTAGATATTCCCCACCCCTAGCAACAACATGTGAAGAAGAGCGTGTCCAAAAGGTCTAGGGAGGTTCTCCTCCCCCTCTACTCAGCCCTAGTTAGACCACATCTAGACTATTTTGTCCAGTTCTGAGCTCCTCAGTTCAAGAGGGACAGGGAATTGCTGGAGAGTTCAATGGTGGCCCATGATGATGATGAAGGGACTGGAGCATCTCTATTATGAGGAAAGATTGACAGAGCTGAGGTTGTTTAGTCTGGAGAAGAGAAGGCTGAGAGGGGATCTGATCGATGTCTATAAATATCTGAGGGGTGGGTGTCAGGAGGATGGAGCCAGGCTCTGTTCAGTGATACCCAGTGATAGGAGGAGGGGCAATGGACATGAACTCAATCACAGAAATTTCCATCTCAATATGAGGAGAAACTTCTTTGGTATGAGGGTGTTGCAGCCCTGGCGTAGGCTGCCTAGAGAGGTTGTGGAGTCTCCTTCCCTGGAGACGTTCAAAACCCATCTGTGTGCATTCCTGTGTGACCTGCCTCAGGTGATCCTCCTTTGCAGGGGGCTTTGCACTGGACGATCTCCAGAGGTCCCTTCCAACCTCTAACATTCTCTGACTCTGTGACCAGACTGCAAATTTCTATGTTTGCCACCAAATTCCTTTGGCCAAATTCTGCTCTTAGCACAACTGGTGTAATCTGCTGTGTGCAGGCAGTGAGCCAAATGTTCGGTTGATTTAAATCTGGCGTGACACCGTTGAAAGCAGTAGAAGGACACAACTTACCCAGGCTGTGAATCTGGCATATTATCTTCAGATGAATTGTCTCAGGCTGTCCCTACTGAGCTGAGAGCAGAGTCTGCTCCATATCTTCAGCAGCAAAGGCCCAGCCAATTCTAATTATTTCAGCATATTACTATGATTCAGTGATATAAAAAGGAGAATCCTGTTTTTAAGGACATTTTTATTAATTCAAGAACCCTTTTAATATTTGCTGATACTTCAGGCAAACCTTGATTTAGTTTTCTTTTTATTTCCAAAGTGACTATTTCTATGTTTTGTGGTTATTTTTGCTATTCTATTTTGGTTTTGCCTTCTGCTAGGATATTTCTACCTCAGCCACACACAAAGCACAATACATCTCCTGACAATTATAGAAGAAGAATATTTTCATGCTAACCCAATGAAACAGTACATTAGGATTTTGAAATTGCACAAATAGTATTCCAGAAATCACATCATAAGAAACAGCATATTAGAAGTGACATTTTTATAGGGTTGGGTTGTTTGAGTTTTTTTCCCCTCATCAAAATTATAGTTCAAAACCACATTGGGCAACAAGGAAGGTTATAACGTACCACAGACGTAGCTTATGAGACTTCACATCATATTCAATAGTGTGAGAAGTGGACAAGTAGCCTGAAATAAAGTTTCCCCCCTCCCTCCATGCCACCNCAGCTTTTTCTATGGGACTGCTGCCAGCATCTCTTGGAAAGTGTAACTTAGCCTGTCCCATGAATTTCTCAAATTGTTAGAGAAGTGCTCTGGTGTCAATCTTAGCTCAAAAGAAAATATTTGGAAAGGATATTTGTCTCCATCTCCTCAAGTTCTTTTTAAATACTATGCAGTATTTGACTGTTGCCTTTATGGATTGTATACATTGTGTGTTCTCCTTTTTTCTTTTTCTTAAAGAGTGTGCACTGATGACTCAAGCATCCAGTCCAGCTGAAGGATGACTGGGTTCCAAACAATATTAAATTCCAATGCTGTAGCAGTGAGCACAGCATAAATCAATAGACTTCACTCTGCAGTAAGATTTGGTAGCATCCCACATGAGTGGTGAAATACTGGAGCAGGTTGCTCAGGG
>WBNM01002702.1:0-13573 GCA_013399055.1 Ramphastos sulfuratus
TTAATAAACAATTTTCATTGTTAATAATAAACTGCCTGGATATCAAAATGTGACTAGGGCAGAATGCGGCAAGCTATCCTCTATCCACCTCAGCTGGTCAGTGAATTCACCGACAGTGAGAGGCCTTCCATTATCACTCTTTGATAGAAACCTGTTAGCCAAGATGTTAGCATTAGATGAAGGAGCAAGTTTAATAATTGTGCTGGTTTGAGGCTAATTGGAGTATTTCAAAGAAAAACATTATAGACTGTGAAAAGAAAACAATGGTGATGTCTACTTTACTCATAGGCTTGCTGAGATGGACAAAAACAAGGACACAAACATAGATAAGACAGAGAATCACTGTTGGAATCCGTGTGTCTTCTGGGTTTCTGCTGTTAACCTAACTAATCATTCTGCTTCCAACTCCCCTTGCCAATCCTTCCGACTCACCTTGTAAATAAGGCAGATTCTGCGATAAGAAAGGGGGGTGGAAAGAAGCTGGAAAGGTGGTTGGGAGCACCTCCTGGGGACTCTGATTTCTGGGAGGGATATTGTGTCTCTGTATTACCTTGTATATTTCTGTATGTAGCTGTGTATATATTGTAATTTATTGTAAATATTTGCTTGTCTATTGTGCTAAGCTGTAAATATCGTTTCATTCCTTAACTTCCAGCCAGCTGAGTCTAGTCTGGGTGATTTTCATCGAGTAGGGGAGTAGGTAACTCCCAAACCATCACAACAGGAAGTACCACCCAAGAGAAAGCATTAGTACACAAATATCCATGCAAAGCAAACATTAAAATCAAAACTGATCTAGCTGGGGTAGAATAAGGTCTGGTAGATATGCCCATGTGTGCTAGTTTAACATAGTGAGGGAAAGTAACACACACCAAAAAATCTCTGGGTTGAATGTGGTGGGTTAAGAATTTTCCCCACACACACTATTGGAATTTACCAAACTAGCTCAGACAGCTTTGAAGTAAGATGAAACTATATTTACATTGAAGCAAAATTTACAAGCGTATATGTACAGTATATTTACAAGTATTTACAATCATATACAAATTAGTAATAATAGAAATCCAAACTCCCTCCCAGACAAAGAAACTGCCCAGAAGGGCTCAAAGCTACCCCTCTCTTTCTCTCTCTACTTTCCCAGACAGACAGACAAAACAACCAGGAAAGCTTACATTGCTTTCTGTTAGCCAAGATTAGTGGAAAGATATTAGAGTGGAGTTAAGAGGAAGCTAATAGATCCACAAACCCAAGTGCCCGAGATTATTTATGTTTTGGCTTTTTATCCCTCTCAGCAAACCAATGAATAGTACAGACTTCATCACTATTTTCTTTTCACAATCAACGATCTAGTTTCTCTCATTAAAATATACCAATTAGCCTCAAACTATCACAGTTGAGCTAGAGTTGAGGTAAGACAAGGTTTAATATGACTGAGATAACATAATGCACAATTGCCTGTGTTAATGATGGGAAAACTATATTTGATCCATAGATGTAACCATTGGACAAGGCCCTATTGTTTTGTGCAATATGTAAACATGACCTCTGGACAAGACTTTTTTATTTTGCAATTGTATGTAGTGTAATAACTGAAAGTTGGAGGGAAAAGATTAGAGGGGGTAGACAGTGAAACAGACCTCCACCCGTGTTGTGAAATTGGGCTGTGTGCCACTGAAACCACAAAGTACCTAGAAAGGTGGGGGTCGTTGAGTAGATGATGAAGAGAGAGGATGAAGTCATGACCCTCAAGGGTACAAGAGGACCACTCTAATATCATAGTGCAAGCACAGTAGTCCTTTTATATTACACAATCAAGAGGCGTGTTTTGCTTGCCTCCTGGCACCTACTGGCACTACATGGCAGGATGCCTACCAGTGTGTAAGAGATCCAGGGCTACAATATAGTGCAGCAACAATTCGACCACAGTTGTCATTGTGGGGACCCCCACTAAGAGTTGGCATCTTGCTGTCTCCACCACATACTATCATATCTATTAGGGTTGATGGCATGTGTATAAGCATATTCCATAAGCATAATCATGCTTTTGCTGTGATAGGTAATAAAATTGCTTTTTAAAAGGATAATAGTGCCATATTTTGAATTGCATTGCATTTATAAGAACATTCACCTAAAACATTGCCTTAGCCTATTTGCAAAGAAAAGCGCAGCAGAGGAGCAGCAAGCAGAAAGCCAGTGAGCTAAACAGCCAAGCCAGAAAGCTACTCCTCTATCCCTCCCTGTCCAGCTGCCAGCCCAGCAGAGGAGAGCCGATACCCAAAACCCCAGAACCCAAAAGCTGTATCAGAAAGCCTCTCATGTTCTGAACTGCAAGCCCCATAATATTTTGCTGCAGCCAGCACTTTCATTTCGAAGCTGCCATGACAGCATCATGGTATGAGTATCAGCAGCAGACTTAACTCATGTACTCTGTCACTAGTTACTGGGTATCATCTTCCATGGTTGTGGTTTGTAAAGGTCCTAGGGTCCTAGGTTAGACATTCATGATTTCATCCAAAAAGCTTTCATACTGGTGAATCTGGTGAATCTTCAGAACTGTGATCAATTAAAAAGTGCAGCAAGGTAGAATAATGAATTGCCTGAAGAGTGAAAAGACTGTCAGCTTGCTGAAGAAAGTGAAAAGCAGCCCCAAATCGAATTAGACTGTTTCAAGATTTTTCAAGCAGTTTTGTTAAAAATAACAATGTTGCTAGTGGAACTGAGTGGAAACTCAGTGACATTGTCCATTAAGCTTCACTAAAATCCTCCCAAGAAATACAGTCAGATGTTCCAGTTCAAAAATGCCCTTTTTTCCCATTATTTATCCATGACTGGATAAACGAATCAACATAGAATAAAACATGGCAAATCAGATCCTTTAAAGCTTTGTATAAGGCAAGCCTTGTGCTTTGCCCAGTGCTTGCACAAAGCTGTTAAGTGTTAATGCATATAATCTATCTAGCCAGCTAACTAGTTTAATCCATCACACTGTGTGAAAATATAAAAGCAACCCAACTGTGACAAGTTAATAGTGGGGTTAGGCAGCAAAACACTAACACATTTCGATTAATGATCCTGAATTGTCCAGCTCACATACAGATGGCTTTTTTCTGAGTTTATTAGTGGTCAATCAATGCAAAATACATGTGGTAATGTAAAGCATGATAGCAGATCAGAAATGTTGTCCCCATACTGACAGAAGTTGGAGAAAATGCCACATTTTCATAGGGAATCGAAGTAATTATACAACTAGAGCTGCTTCAGAGGAAGAGATAGAATTAAAATACATTAAACTCAAGGGTCATTAAGTAACACCTGCAGTGGAAGCCATGCTATAATTTGAATAAAACAAGAACCATGTCAAACCATGTCACTCAAAGAGTGAAGCCATGCCTTCTTTGACCTCTAAGTTATTTGAGGCACTTCCTTTTTCATATATCTTGGTTTCTGCTTCCATAATCCTCCATGAGCAGTTTCCAAATGGTGTCAGGGGGAAAAAAAAAAACCCACACAGATTAAATTTAAGAAGAAAACTTGCTTTCTTGGCATCTCTCAGATCTGTGGCATCCTGGATACTCCACTTAAGTATCAAGTAAGCACACATACTTTAGAATACATTGGCGAACTGAACAGTCAGCATTCCTTCTCCTTTAGTGTATAGACCCTATCCTGTTAAAAACCCAGCTGGGCAAACATACGCAAGAGTCTCTGTGCCCTCAGAATTTGTGAAGCTAGAGATAGTCTCCCAACCTGAAGAATTCAGGCATCAGTTACATGCTAAGGAAGTGTTGCAAACATTAAGCTGTAGATCTTAATTACTTTGTCTTGACATTTTTCCTCCCAAACAGGTATCCTGTCACACTGCAAAGTACCTGCAATAAGTTATAGATTATTCCTGAGCATCTCTTCTGTTGAACTGTTTGGAATTTGTAGCAGTGAAAAGGGCAATGAAAGAAGATAATAAACTACCTGTAATACCTTTTACTTTTGCTGAACAATACAAATGACTAAAGTAAAAGTCTTCTGTGTACCAGGTAAGTTGGAATAAAAACTATAACCAGAGTGAAAAAAAGTGAAAATAAATTATTTCTGCACAGCACATAACTGCAAGGATTCCACTGTTGTATGACAACATTGTGCATGGCACTGGCAAAACACTTTCCTAGCCTGGGAATTTCATTAACAGGAAAGTCTGTCTTTCTTGCTTGTGCTCAGTGCTCAATCCAGCAAGATTTCAGCGTGAGGTATTTGATAATGCTAGCCCTTCTGACCTGCACAGAGTGGCAGATTTCAGGAGTAGGTTGAAATGTGTAAATGATGAATACATCTTGCCCCTGAAGAATAATCAGTTACCTGCAAAGAACACAACATCCCATTTCCCTAAACATAGAAGGAATCAAGAAATTGGGGGTGAACACTTCAAAAGCATTATACAGTACACAGAGCATTTCCTTTGCTGTAATACCACATGTAGTTTCTTTGGTTGTTAATGCTCATTTTCTCGCCCTGAATTGCTGTCTCCTCCATTTTCTGTTGTATAGGTCTCTATGCAAATGTAATTAAATAAATCACATTTCCTTCTTCCTTCTGAAGTTTTGAAAAGAATTCATTATCTTTGTTATGAGTTGTGCTGAAGTGTACAACTCCATAAAAGAAGCAACATTTCATAAGCAAAGTGCTAGCTTTGCTGATGCATAATTTTGTGCTAGCTAGTGACTTGTTTTGTGCTAGCTAGTGACTAATCTGTAACAGAAGCAAATGTATCAATGAATGCATCAGTGTTCACTTCTGACATCACAAGGTCTAATTCAAATACATATTTTTGGTCCTATGGCAGTAGCCTGCAACAGGTGTAAAAGTTATACAGACTTAACGCTAAAATTTGTTTCCTAGCTAATTGATTTATGGGTTTTGGTTGGTGTTGTTTTTGTGACTGTTTTAAAGCAAACTAAGAGCAAAGCTCTTTGCATAGGAAGCAGAAAAATCAAGTTTGGAATACTTGGCAAATTTTTAGCACTACTTAGTTGTCAGCAACTAGAAACATGGAAAGGTTGTCATGTAAAGTGACAAGATGACACACCTGTAAGTAGTACAGCACTCCTAAAGAGAGCTAAATTGCTCTGCCTTTTTGCAGCTATCCACGAGAAAGTGCTTGCTGAAATAATCTTTCTATCAGTAGGGGCTGATAACACAGTATTTCCATCTATCACTTCTGAATGGGAAGCAAACCTGTCATCTCGCCTAATGCAAACAGACATCTAATTACAACTAGACATGAATAAGGGGCTTGATGTGTTAGGCGCTGATAGAAAATTGGAGTCAAATATTTTTTAAAAGGCTATATTAGAGAAGGATATAAGCAATACAGTATTGAATGTACACAGAATACTTTTTCAGTGACTGTTTCAGATAGCCGATAGTCCAAAACTCCGATTACCTGACAGAGTACTTGGAGCAGACACATTCAAAGTTACATACCGAGACACCTGTGTCCTATGATGTCTAAAGGATGACACTAGGCTACAGTTGCTGCTAATCCTTCAGCACCTTTTAGAGATAAAAAAGTTCAGTGGGTCAAGATAACCTAGCCAGCTATCTTCAAACAAACACTTAGAAAGTCCTTTGAGATGTGTCAGATTACAGTGATTTGAAGCATTGTCTGGGTCAAGTAACTCCAAGTGCAGTTGGCAACATCCAATTACATACTGCACAAACCCATGAAACACCACAACCCTGATGTGATAAACTGCCTCACAAACCTGTATCTGCCAGTAGAATATTACCGTATATTTGTACAAATGAAAACAAACTCAGATGTCTGAATGTGATGGGTATTTTCTGTTTCTTAATATCTTTTTTAAAATGTTAATTTTCTGTTGCATCTGTTACATGGAATCACCAGTTCTCACGGGAAAGGGAAACCAGAGTTCTTCTCAGGCTTTATCTAGAAAATATGAATGCCTTCCCAGTGAAGGCCTCACGGTAAGTAAAGGGTGATCATAGAAGACACTGCAGAGAAAAAAATGCAGGAGAGCGTGCCACAAAATGCAATTATAATGTAAAAAAATTAGTTCAAAAGGACATATGTCCAAAGGAATTTCAATAGTCTTGAAAACAGTGAATTAATTTTGAGAAACATAGATGTATCTTTAGAACAAGAGTTCATTCTAGAAAATATCTGCTCTGGTTACCACTCTAATGATAAAATCACTTTGAAAATATATTAATTAAAAAGGCAAAGGAGAAGATTGCTTTCTTTATAGACAAAGTACTAGGTGAAGAAACATGTTGACTCTAATTCTCCTTTTGAGAGAGTGGGAGTCATAGGAAATGTGTTAGGAATTATCCCGTTGTTGCAAACATCAGCCATAAATCTTTAAGACAAAGTCTTACCTGACTAAAAGAAAGGAAAATATCTTCAAAAGACAAGAGAAAGGTGTGAGCAAGAGAAAATAAAAACCTGAAGAAAACCCAAAGCATTTTTTTAAAAGCCTCTCTATTTGGGAGAAAAACAATTGAGATTGTCTGAGATAATGTATTCCTGAAAAGATTTTGTCCTTTCCTTGCACTAAGGAACATGTGATGTTCTTTTCCACCAGTGCTATTTAACATCTTTGTTAGTGACTTGGACAGAGGAATGGAGTGCACCCTCAGCAAGTTTGCAGATGACACCAAGCTGTGTGGCACAGTCGACTTGCTAGAGGGCAGGGATGCCATCCAGAGGGACCTGGACAGGCTGCAGAGGTGGGTCCAGGCCAACCTCATGAAATTCAACAAGGCCAAGTGTAAGGTCCTGAATCTGGGTAGGCACAATCCCAAGCACAAATACAGGCTGGGTGGTGAATGGTTGGAGAGCAGCCCTGAGGAAAAGGACCTTGGGGTCTGGGTTGATGAAAAGCTCAACATGAGCCTGCAGTGTGTGCATGTAGCCCAGATGGTAACCGAGTCCTGGGCTGCATCAAGAGAAGAGTGGCCAGCAGGGCAAGTGTGGTGGTAGGGGGTTTTTATGAATCTGGGTTATAAGTAAATTGTAATGAGGCGGATATAAAATATTAAATATTTTATTAACAAAAAAATTTCCCCAAACGTATTTACAATATAACCCACACAGATTCTACTATGCAGTTGGTAAAACTATTGTTGCAGAATGTATATACATCCAATGAAATTAATTTAAATTAATTTTATAAACAATTTTAGAGATTAATGCAATTCGAGAGTCCTGCGACACAAACTGTCGCTTAAAGGTCAAACACAAACTATTAACGAACTTTAGGAAAGAGGGTTGGTTACTCACTTGTCAGGAATCCCGATATTAATAGTTCAAAAGTATTTGTGCGAATATATTGTTCCTGCCACGTGGCGGCCTTCCACGTGGCGGTGACGAGTGGGTTTTTGCTGCCTACGTAGCTAAACAGACCACGCTGTCCGATGAATCCACAGTCGAGACGCGGAAAATCCTCCGTGGCTCTCAGGAGGTCTCACAGCACTCAGTCTCTGGGCGAAGCAGGATTCAAGTTCCCGGACGATTGCAGCCTTATCGGCTGCGATGCATGACAAAAGGAGTCGATCTCGGGCTGAAGCGGCGCGAGCTGGCAAACGCTTCTATCCCTTGACTCAATGCACCAAGCGGGCAGGATCAGGCCCGCCGTTTATGTGTGTGGGGGAGAAACAAAATCCCCTGCTACGTTTAATCTAAGCAGCACAGAAGGTAGCAGACAGGCAATGGCGGTTGCGGCAGCTATAACGCAACAACAGCAGCTAACGCAGTAACAAAAATTGGCTGGAGGTTTTAAGCATTTTGGCCGAGTGTTTTGACCAATAGCAACCGATAGAAGACCAATCTCAAGTTACCTTACTAAAAGAGGCAGAAGTCACAAGTCCATCACCGTGACTTCTGCAGACTGAGAGGCGCCAAGCCTTTTGTCTGCTTTCCCGCTTCTTCTACCTGGGAAGAAGGGGGGAAAGGAGGAGTGGGGGGGGGAGGCAAGATGGGTGCCCAGGCAGATATCCAGGATGTGTGTCCCAAATAGAATTTGGGCCCTTCACCACAGCAAGGGAGTGGATTCTGCCCCTTTACTCTGCTCTCATCAGACCCCACCTGAAGTACTGTGTGCAGTTCTGGAGCCGCCAGCACAGGAAGGACATGGAAGTGTTGGAGTGGGTCCAGAGGAGGGCCACAAAGATAATCAGAGAGCTGGAACAGCTCTGCTATGAAGACAGACTAAGAGAGTTGGGGCTCTTCATCCTGGAGAAGAGAAGACTTCGAGGAGACCTTATAGTAGCCTTCCAGTATCTGAAGGGGGCCTACAGGAAGGCTGGGGAGGGACTATTTACAAGGTCTTGCAATGACAGGACAAGGGGCAATGGGGATTCCCTGAGGAATAGGAATCCTATATTCCAATATCTTCCAGTAGCTGAGATTGCCTGAAGCCTTCAGTCAGTGTATTTACTGTTTGTGCAATTGTTGGCAAAAGACATCTCTCAGGCATTTAGACAACCAGAAAGGAGGAAAAGAAGCACAACCTTTTTCTGTTTTCTGGTTACAGAAGCAATTGATAGCCTGCCTGTATTGATGAGACCTTACTTCTGCTGTCATAATCTTTCTTGCATTGTCCCAAATGATCCTTAGTTATGATCCTTAGACACAATGACATTTGGTTCAGGGTACAAAACTGAGATAAGTTGAAGATTTAAGATAAGCTTGAGATCAGAACAATGTTCTAACGTGTTCCCATTCGTCTTACTGATTATAAGGTTGATTTCAAGTATAAAATGTAAATTTTAGGCATTTAACAGAAAATAATTAGATATGTAATTGCTCAGAAGGAAGGGGCAAACAGGCTGGTTTAAACCGATGTCCTGTTTCATGTCATCTAACCATACAAGAAACGTATACAGATACAGTTTCCTCTAAAAGCCAATTTATCCAGTAATAGCTAGGAAAAAAAAAAAAAAAAAGAGAGAGCAAGAGAGAGATTTCTAAATTTTAGAATGAATGTGGTTAATTTTAGGGGTGTTTGGTACCCCTAAATTACTATAGGCTGCTGTTACACACTATAATAGCTTGCTGAGCCTTTGTTAACTCCAACAGAGTATATTTGCAATTATTTCTAATGAACTCCCCCGCCGCTTAGAAAAAATACAGAAGTAATTTTTAATGAGTTCTACCTGTTAGCTACATTGCTTTTGGAAACAAAATCCACGCATTTTCAAATCTCCCATACAACAGGTTTCAGAATGATATTGGCATGTTTCTTTTCAGAAAACCTCCCAAAGCATTTTAGGCATGGTCAAACTAATACATCTCTCCTCGACAGTTGCAGAACTTTTATTTCCTTAGCTAGAGTGTTACAGATTGCTTGCAGTTTAAGTCTTGATGTTTGGGTTGCACTGCAAAATCTGGCTGCCTGCTGGGGTTGTAAAGAAGTCCCATGCAGAGAGGGGAATTTTGGGAACATCTGCCCACATAAACATTATACAGCCAAGGAGTCAAGGGAAGGAATAGTAGTTTGTGGGAAGGTAAGGAAAATAATTTTCCTTCATATATCAGAAGACTTTCTACCAATACGCTAAGCTTTCAAGAGTCTATTCTCAGAATTCTTGGTAATTTTGTTGTCAAACAGTTAAAACAGAAGGATAAAACCACATCCTGATTAAAAAAATTTCAAAAAAAAAAAAAAAAGTTGGTACTTTCCTCAACTTAGAGAACATTTCTTATTCATATGTATTTTCAGGTTTGCTTTTTTAAACTATCCTCTATATTGCAATGTAATTGGAAAAATATAGCTTCACATGAGATGATTTTTCATTTTCATGGTAGATTTTCATGAGATTGCCTTTATCTGGAATACTCTTGATCGCTAGTCAAAGCAACAGCTGGTGCACTCTGCTTCAGCTGTATTTGAATGTAGGGGAATGTCAAATTATCAAAATGTTTTAAGTGCACCCATCAAACCTGACATAAACTAGAACTTGCAACATCAGTCAAGCAGGCTGCAGGTTTATTCCATGGTTTCACATCACTCCACAAAAAGTAAACTGTGAATTGGAAGTGAAACAAAAATTATTCTAATGATAAACCTATTTCACTTTCCCAGATCGTATAGTTCAGTTTAGGTCACAGCGCTTCTTGTGTTATTTGTGGAGTTTAAAATATTTACTGTTCAACCGCCTATGAATATCTTTCTAAGATCAGCTTTTAAAAATTGTGAGACCTCAAATTACTTGTTCTACCCATATTTCTTTCACACTCATAAACACGAGTAAATAAAACATGTTTTAGGACTGCAAGGAGTCTGCAAGGGTTTTAAGTGACACTTCTTATGAATTTGACAGAGAATACTTTTGTCTGTGGACAGTATTGAAACCTACACAAAACAAAAAAAACAAAAACTTATTTTGAGTTGCACTCGAATCACACCAATGATCTTCGTTACTTAAAACAAAGATTTTTTTCTCATAAAGTCTTAAATATACACAAAGAGAATGATAGGCGCATGCAGTATATCAGCAGCTTTGGTAATTTTCAAATGCTTTAGCAAATATTGAGTTCAATTGCTTGTTGCTTTGTTATTTTTTTTTTCCTTCACAATATTCACATTGATATTCTCATGACACAATTTGATGTTCTAAAAGAATAAACAACACATCCCTAATGGTCTACAATGTGTAGACCAGGTCTTCTTTTCACAGTGAATTTTCAAAATGCTTTACAAGTCCCTCTTTCACAAAATACTTAGGCCATGAACTGACCAAACACATGTCTCTTAGACTAAGCTAGATTTCTGCAGCCTGGATTTCTGGTTGTCAGGAAGTATTTTAAGTGAAAACAGCTCAGGTGCACATGAATAGATTATAAATGCCATATAGGAAGGAATTAATTAATAGAATTGATGTTTCAATAATGAGAATGTTGCTGTGCAGCTGTCAGTTTATTCTCAAAGAGGAGAGGGAATAGCTGAGCACTTCACTGACTTAAAGGAGTCAATATCTTTTCAAGAATGTCCATGGTTTGTTTCAGCTACATCCCTCTTTACTTTCTCTTCTTGGAGCTAAGAATGCACACTTGCAAGAGGGCTTGAAACATGCAGTACAGAGGACTAGAAAGAACCTCAAGCTTAATGTTCTCACTTGTGGCTCAAACAGAGCTCTGTGAAGGTGAAAAATATCAGTCTCAGGAATAAACAGAAAAGGTTGAATTTACCGAGTGTTTTGTCACCTGTCCAAGTACCTAGAATATTAATAATTTTAAACTTGTAAGTAGAGATCCCAGATGATGCCTTCTCTGAATAACTACTGCATCCTCCACTACAGCACTCAATACATGTCAAAACCAAATTTTACTGATCATATGAGTATGTCAGAAGTTTGGAATCTCACCCCAGTTGACAATATGTTCACCCTTGGTAAGCCAAATAAAATAACTTTCTGTAAATCTTGGTATGTATGAGAAAGATGTTCCAAAATAAGGTTTGTTACATGTACTTATTTAATATTACTGCTATTTTTCAAAAGAGACCTAAACTTTATTCCCTTTTCTTTCTTTCTTCCTTTCTCTTAAGTAATTCTTGAAGTCTGTGCTTTCTGTTTATATATCTTTGATAATAACATACTGATAGTACTAAAAAGTAAAATATTTTTGTGTTTTTATACTCAAAGCTCTCCAGCAATATTTTACTCTTTTTTTTTTTTGTTTTTGTTTTTTTGGTTTTTTTTTTTGTTTGGCTTACTCCATCTTCCATGTTTATGTATGCTGCTTTCAAGCAACAGCTCAGAGTTGCTGAGATGGTATCTACCTGGGCCTCAGGCTACACATGGGAGCTGGTGAATGATTGTACTTCCATAATTTGTTTTGTTCTGGTTTCTTTCTCTCTTCTTAGCTTATTTTTTGAAGCAAAGCCAACTGGTACCTGGTACAGGGGGGTCTGGAACGGAGCCTATTGATGGGAGATCTGGACAGAGCCACACACAGACCAATATGATCCAAGAAATGTCACTGTCCTTTTATTGAATATGAACACGCATTTTTATACCCTTCTAACAGACTGTTCAAGCCAGTCCAAAGAAATTGGACAAATCATTTAAGGGACAAGGTCTTGACCCAACCAGCTGGCTCAAATAGCCCAGATACAAACTCTCGTGGAATTGTGTAATTGGTCTAAATCGTTAAGGCGCGCCGTGAGAAACCAAATAGTTGGATGTATCCGATCTGTCCAGAATGCCTCTTGTTTGCTTTGAGTCTTCTTGCCGTTGGCCGTTGTTATGCCTTAATTCCAGGTTGTTATTGTAGTTCTTCTGCAGCTGCTATAGCCTGTGTCCTTGGCCGTTGAGATAAACATTCCAATCAGGCTTGAGAAAGTTCAGCTTACAATTTTGCAGTTAGCAAAACTTGGTTAGTTAACTTGGATTTGCTCACATATCCAGATAATACAGAGTATATCCCTGCAATTTTTTATCTCAACTCACGAGTTTTCTTGCTTTTACTCTTCCATTCATTTTCCCACCAACCTACTGGAGGTGGGGAGGGTGAGGGGAATGAGTAAGTGGCTCTGCAGTGCTCAGCTGTCTAACAGGTTAACCTACAACACTGAGATAGTCCACCAAGAGTCTTCAAAAAAAAAAAAAAATCTGTGACCATCATTAAATAGACTTTTTCCTGAATATTTGTGACTTTTCTTGTTTTCCTGAGTCTGCTACATATGAATAGAAATGTTGCTATGGAAATAGTGTTAGATATCAGCAACCTGTTTTCTTAAAATCTGAGAACAAGCACATTGTTAAATTTCTTCACTGAGAGGGTGATCACTGCAACAGGCTTCCCAAGAAAGTAGTCTCAGCACCAAGCATGTCAGCATTCAAGAACCATCTGGATGATTTTCTAATCATATGCTCTAGTTTTAAGAAGTCCTACAATGAGCAGGAAGTTGGATGCAATGATCCATATGGGTTACTTCCAACTTGAGATAGTTATGTTTCTATGAATTAGCAAATGGTTATATATAAGCATCAGAGCAGTATTCACTGAGAAGACTGAAAACAGCACACCTCACAACTCCTCACACTGTGAGCCACCCTTTTTTTTCAGTCCTCTCTGAGCACGTGTAATCATAAGAAACAGAGAAGCAATACAATAGGCAGCATTCAGTGTTAACCTCAGTCATACTGAAGTGTGGTAAGCTTTTCTTTTTCAGTCTACACTTTCTCTTCATTTAGCTAGCTCAACTTGCCAAGCTCTCTGCAACAAAGTGCTGAGCAGCACTGCAACATGGATGCCAGGGTTCACCATTCCCTCCCTGGTACAGAACTAACGTATATGTTTTGCAGCTGCTGCTCATGGGAAAAGAGTCCTCAGTGTAACCCTTTGACTCATCTAAGGACCAACAACAATCCTGTCTGAATCTGGCTGAATTTAAAGACAGAAAGACAGCTAGGCATAGAATCACAGAATAGTCTGGGTTGAAAGGGAACTCCAAAGGTCATCTAGTCCAAACCTGCAGTCAGCAGGGGTATCCTCAACTAGATCAGGTTGCCCAGAGCCCTGTCTAGCCACTGTCACTTTGAATATCTCCAGGGA
>WBNM01002703.1:0-58398 GCA_013399055.1 Ramphastos sulfuratus
TTAGGCCTACCACGACATAGGGAGAGGGGCAGGCCCTTCAGATAAAGCAAGTACTGTGTGCTTTCTCTGGAGGACCTGGAGGGATGGGAGAAAGAAGAGCAATGGAGATGATAACAGGCCACAGCCTAAAAGTTTCAGGTCAGGGTTCTGGATTGCATAACTCAAGTTACACTAGTAAGGAGCCGCAGCCCCGTTGGTTTGGATGCTTCTCCTATCCTCTATGTTGATAATCAAGGTGGTAGATTGTTAGGATATCAGCCAGGTCTCATAGTATGTTTTGAAGTGTGACGTCAAAGGTAGTTAATGCAACAACTGCAATAGTTAATACCATGTCTGCTTAGTGTTGTTCAGCCTGCGTGTCACACCCTGCCAGAGGAAAGAGAAGGGGACAAACCCTACATACTGTGCATCTGAAATGTAATTCAAGTTCTACTACCACAGATGCATGACCCACTGGCCTCAAATATACCTCCTCCTGCCCTGGCCCCAGCTCTGACAGCTGTGTCTATATTCCCCATTTCTGCTAGTCTTGGGTGGCTTCAGTACGTGGACCCAGAGTAGAAGAGTTGCAGCACGTGATCTTTTTATCTTGTTTTATTTTGTGTGATATGTGTTTTTTTTCCATTGTAGCTTGAATTTTAAGTCTAATTACTGTTAGTAGCTGCATATTCACAGGCATCAAGAACATGGTAGCAATCATCAGCTGTCAGGTCAGTAAAATTGGTGAGAAGAGAATAAGTGAGGAATCCCTGTTACAAACCAAGCCTTCAGCGGTAGATTGGGAGAAGCTCTTGGAACTCCTTTTCCAGGAGGGTCCTTCTAGAAGCAGTCCCAGGAACAGCCTGTGCTACATTGAGAAACCTTAGTAGCAGTAAGCATCTTCTAACTGTCTGCCTGTTGGAATAGGTTTCTGGTGTTGAATTTCTGTTTCCTAGGAGTCAGACTGTGTGTCTTGTTCTCTGTAGCCTTAGCTGCAGATGTCAGAGTTCAGATAAACTCCACCTATGATCCATCATCTCAGTTGCTGTCCGGCACCACTCCAGTGCGTTACACTGGTGGATGGATGCCTCCTGGTCTGTTCCTGAAGGTGTTTTCTAATTCAGAGTACTGTTGCTGTGTAAACAGAAGGGTTTTGAGGGAAAGAAGTGTTTTAGACTGCTGGAAGACAGGCACCGTAGATCAGTTGTTCTGGTACAGTACTGGGAACAACCTGCTGGGAAAGCATTGTGTTTGCTTCTCAGGGGTACCACTAAGCAATGTCTAACTTGCTTTCCCTGGCTCTGTTCCTGCGAATCTGCCAGTGCTGGCAAGGATTCTCACAGACGCTCGATTCATGTGTTGCAGGCTTCAGCGACAGTTGCCATCCCCAAGGAGCACCACCGTTTTGTGATTGGAAAGAATGGTGAGAAGCTGCAGGACCTGGAGCTCAAAACTGCAACCAAAATCCAGATCCCCCGCCCGGATGACCCCAGCAACCAGATCAAGATCACTGGCACTAAAGAAGGGATTGAGAAGGCCCGACACGAGATCTTGCTTATCTCTGCTGAACAGGTACTGCAGTGCTGCGATCTTTCTCATGGAGTTAACTGGACAACCGCTTTGCTTCTCCATGGCTGTCAGATGTTTGTAAACACCATAGCCACAGTCAGTGGCCAATGTGTCAGTCAGAACAGAGTCATATTGTGCTTTTCGAGCACTGCTCTCAAGTTCTGCAGCTCCTGCCCCAGAAAGTGTGCAGTCAGAAAAGTTGTATCCTATTTGGAGTGAACCCAAGTAGGTGCCAGCAGAGATGAGATCGCAGAGGAGAATGTTGTCAATCATCAGCAGCAACAGCAGGGTTTGTAGATGGAAGGAGATGGAGATCTACAGGCCTGCAAAGTGAGAAAGGTGCTTTGGGCCAGTGTCAAGCCATGCAGCACTGGGAGCTTAGGTGGCAGAGGCTGTAACATGGAGGGCGTTCCTAGCGAGGTGTGCTCTGGGCTCTTGCAGGATAAGCGTGCGGTGGAGCGGCTGGATGTGGAGAAGGTTTACCACCCCTTCATTGCTGGGCCCTACAACAAGCTGGTGAGCGAGCTCATGCAGGACACGGGGACACGCATCAACATTCCTCCACCTAGCATCAACAAGACAGAAATAGTCTTCACAGGAGAAAAGGAACAGCTGGCCCAGGCCGTGGCTCGTGTGAAGAAGATCTATGAGGAGAAGGTATGGATGGTCCATATAGCTCCCCATCTTCCCACACCTGCTCATAGTCCCTGTTCCCTTTCCTAAAGCATCCCTCTGTTGCCCCTCCTCACATAGCTCTGGCTCAGAAAACTTTGCAGTACGTGGCCTTAAATCGTCATCATAGAACGGCTTAGGTTGGAGGGGATCTTAAAGATGGTTTGCTCCAACCTCCCTGCCATGCGCAGGGACTCCTCTCAGTTTTACTTGGTTGCTCAGGGCCTCGCCCAATCTGGCCTCCAATCCACAGCCTCCTGGAGCAACATGTTCCAGTGTCTCATCATCTTCATACCAAAGAAATTCTTCCTAAGATCCAGTCTAAACCTACTCTCCTTCAGCTTCAAACCATTCCCCCTTGTCCTCTTGCTAGACACCATTATGAAAGTCTCTCTCCAGCTTTTCTGTAGGTAAAATGGAAGGCAGGTATTGGAACCTTCAGGTATTGGAAGGCAACTGTAAGGTCACCCCATAATCTTCTTTTCTCTAGGCTTCTCCCATCTCCTTCAACCTATCATCATAGCAGAGGTGGAGCAGCCTTTGGCTCATCTTTGTAGCACTGCCCTGAGCTTGCTCCAACAGTTCCATGTCCTTATTTCCTCACTCAGCAAAGTGGAAGTTGCGGGGATACTACCAGGGAGGTGGCAGATTTTTCACTTTTCAGTTTCATGGCAATTAGCAGACTGTAAAGGACTCCTGGCTCATCTTCACACAGGTGCTATTAAGGAAGGAAGAAAGTGTGAAGTCTACAGCAGTGGCCAGCTGCCCATAGTGAAGTTGCTACCTAAGTAGAAGTTACTGAACAGTGAATTTTATTTTACTCCAGTTTTATTTTCCACAGCCAGCATAGTTGTGAATATCCTTGTTGGGCTGTTTCTCCTCATGGATTTCATGAGGTCTGGATTTCAACAGAGATAATCAGCTTACAGCCTGTAGCTGGCATGCGTTTGCATTATAGCACTGCCTGGGGGACAGCTGGGGACAGAGCCCTCTTGTGCAAGGTGGGGAGTGTGCGTGTGTGGTGTCTTCATGTAGAGTCCCAGGGAACTGGACCTAGAATGCTGAGCTTGTCCTTCACCTGTGAATTTTTGAGCACAAGGCTTTCTGTAGGCAGAGGCCCATCAGGGGCTACAGTTCTGAAGAAGCACTGTGCTCACCTTTGCTTTGCTCTTGCCTGAGTGCAGAGTTTCATTGCACCTTGTGACTCTTCTTGTTGCTCTTCCCTGCCCCACTGTAGTTAATGCCCTACTGCTTCTGTCCCTGCAGAAAAAGAAGACTACTACCATTGCAGTGGAGGTGAAGAAGTCCCAGCACAAGTATGTCATCGGTCCCAAGGGGAATTCCCTGCAGGAGATCTTGGAGAAAACTGGAGTCTCTGTCGAGATCCCACCCACTGACAGCAGCTCGGAGACGGTGATACTGCGAGGCGAGCCCGAAAAGCTTGGGCAGGCATTGACTGAAGTTTATGCAAAGGTACTGACCAATGGGCTAGGCTTCCTGTGAAAGTCCCATCAAGATAGATGTCAGCACTGACAAGGAGACTGGGTGGTCTCTGTCGAGCTCTTAGAGATGCAGCTTAGAAGTCAATGCTGAGGGTGTGGCATGGGAATTGGAGCTGAAATTTTAGGAAGATGTCTTCAGTCTGTCCATCAGACACCTTTGTTTTTCTGTCCTTCAGGCCAACAGTTTTACCGTCTCCTCGGTCTCTGCCCCCTCTTGGCTTCATCGTTTCATTATTGGAAAGAAAGGACAAAACCTGGCCAAAATAACTCAGCAGATGCCAAAGGTATGGATGAGCTGGTTAGCTTAGCACTCTGAGGTACAGTCTAGTCTAGATCACTCTCTGCAAAAGAGAGAAATGTGTTCTAGCATGGGAGGAAATGGCACAGATCTGAAGGGGAGCCAAACACTACTCAGCCTATGTTGTTCTCATGGCTTGAGCCCTTCAAAGGAAGCTGTATGTGAAACTAGTTTGAGAAGTAATGGAGTAAGATATCTGCAAATGCTGACTTCGGTGAGGCTTCTCCATGGTGAGTTAGATGAATTCTAGAGAAAGGCTAGGTAACTACTTGAGTCCTTGTGGACTCCAGGACAGCACCAAAACCTTGGGCTCTAGGCACAGAATGCTAAGTTGCCACCTTCTGAAACCATGGGAATGACGTGTACTTTGTAGGAAGAAAACCACCCCTCTTGGCAGGGGCCTGGCTAACAGCATTAAACTGGCTTGTATCTTTGAAAACTCTTCATGGATTTGTTACTCTGTCTCAAGGTTCATATCGAATTCACCGAAGGAGAGGATAAAATCACTTTGGAAGGACCTACAGAAGATGTGAACGTGGCTCAGGAACAGATTGAAGTTATGGTCAAGGATCTGGTAAGTTGGTGGTACTAGTTCCAGTATACAAGAAATGGGAGGAAGAAGGGGCAACAGAGCAGAGATGCTGAGTACAGATGTGTATCACATCCATGCAGTGTCTTGACATGCTTAACAACTCACAGGAGACAAGCTGTGTGGCAGATGGGTGAAACCTTTGGTTACAAACCTCATCAACAGCATTCTTAAAAAAAATCTACAGAGGTGTAGAGAAGGAAGGGTTCTCTATCACTTGGCTTGGAGAGTCATCTAAGTCCCTCTTGAGTGTTTAACAAGCATTGTGGAGACGGTTGACAGGCAGCTGAACATGAGCCAGCAGTGTGCTCAGGTGGCCAAGAAGGCATCCTGGCCTCCATCAGCAGCAGTCCAGCCAGCAGGAGCAGGGCAGTGATTGGTGCCCTGTACTTAGCACCAGTGGGGCCACACCTTGAGTGCTGGGTTCAGTTTTGGGCTCCTTACAACAAGGTCATTGAAGTGCTGGGGTGTATCCAGAGAAGGGCAACAAAGCTGGTGAAGGGTCTGGAGAACAGGTTTGCAAGGAGTGGCTGAGGGAACTGGGGTCTTTTATTGTGGAGAAGAGGAGGCTGAGAAGAGACCTCATTGCTCTCTACAGCTCCCCGAAAGGAGGTAGGTGAGGGGATCAACCTCTTCTCCCTAGTATAAGGAAATGGCCTGGAATTGTGCCAGGGGAGGTTTAGGTTGCATACTAGTAAAAAATTCTTTTCTGCAAGAGTGGTCGGGCATTGAAACAGGCTGCCCAGGGAGGTGGTGGAGTCATCACCCCTGGAGGTATTCAAGAAATGTGTGGACCTGGCAATTTGGGGGTGTGTTTTAATGGGCACGGTGGTGTTGGGCTGATAGTTGGACTCAGTCATCTTCAAGGTGTTTTCCAATCAAAACAATTTTATGATTCAAGCTGCAGTGGCAGTACTGGCAGTAGGCAGTTCCTGAGGGTGTAACTCTGGAGGAGTGGTGACCTGCCTTATCTAGCCCTGTGCAATTCTTTACAGATCAACCGGATGGATTATGCAGAAATCAACGTTGACCACAAATTCCACCGACACCTCATTGGGAAGAATGGAGCTAACAGTAAGTGGGCTGCCTTCCTAATCTCTCTTAGGCTCAGACTTCCTGTGTTTAGTAGATGATATCAGGGGCTCTGTAGCTCATCCAGTGCACTGTCTCCCATCACATTTCCTCTGCTTTTACTGAGTAATGTTGGTGCGAGGAGATAAATGGGCAATGAGGCTTTGGAGTGGCTTTAATGTATGAGAGCATCTTGGGGGGTTGAACAGTGGTGGGATTACTTTACCATGTCCTGGAGGAAAATTTTTTAGTTGGAAAATTATCAGGTTTGATTTCAGCTGTGGGGTTTGTTTGTTAAAGTTACTCTATGTGAATTGTGCTTTAAATTGAGGGTGGTAGAATTCTGCTTGGTGAGTTTCTCCCCAGAAGAGAATTTGGGATTAGAAACAAATTTATCTTCTGATGTAAATGTGGTGCTGTCTGAGGAGGAAACAGATGCCTCTCTCTGGCAAGAAACAGTTGGCTCTGTAGATGCCATGGTGTTGACTTGTATAGATTATTGCATGGCATAGATTTGCTCTCACTTTAGGGTGAAGAAGCACCTTCCAATTTCAACCCCACCCCACTAGCCCTTTCTCAGAGGCTGGTTTACTTAAACAGCTTCTAAGCAGTGATAATAAAGGTACTTGCTTCCAAGTCACCACAGTCCTTGCCTTTAAGTTAACAGGATTAAGGACCTCTATAAGGTGTCTGTGCGCATTCCTCCGGACAACGAGAAGAGCAATCTGATCAGAATTGAAGGAGACCCACAGGGGGTCCAACAGGCCAAGAAAGAGCTGCTGGAACTTGCTTCCCGTATGGTGAGTAGGACATGATCTTTGGCAGACTGCAAGGTTTTGGCTGTTGTGTTCCCTTGTAACCTGGTGCAAGTGTGTGCCCCTTGCCCACTAAGCACGTGGATCTCATGACAAGTGTGAGTTCCTCTTCACAGATGTGTTCCTTTATTCCCTTGGACACTCCTTCTCTGTCAACCTAGAATGAATATTGTCTAGAGGAGGGAAGTGGAACAATGCTGGCAAGTAAACTGTCAGGCAGCAAACTGGTGAATAAAAGTTCAGCTCTTCTGCTGAACACTTAGTGCAAACTCTGTTCTCACCAGGAAAATGAACGCACCAAGGACCTAATCATTGAGCAGAAATTCCACCGGACCATCATTGGCCAGAAGGGCGAGCGGATTCGGGAAATCCGGGAGAAATTCCCAGAGGTAAGGCTCTCCAGGAGGTGAGCAAGGGGTATTCCCTGTTTAAGGAGTAGACACATAGTTGCTGAAGTTCCTAAGTGTCGTGGCTTTGTCTAATATGTGTAGGAAGAGTTGTTTTGGCCAGGGGCTGCTAATAGGTTACTCTTTTCCAAATGGAAAAGGGGATATGTAGGATTTCCCCAAGCCCTGCCTGTGGCTGACACAGCAGTTCTTGCATTTGCTTGAGTTGACTGCACACGTCCACCTCCTGCAGGTTATCATCAACTTCCCAGACCCTGCGCACAAGAGTGACATCGTCCAACTTAGAGGTCCGAAAAACGAGGTGGAGAAGTGCACCAAGTACATGCAAAAGATGGTGGCAGACCTGGTAAGGGGGGCTTTGGTGTGCTGTTCTCTCCTGCATGCCTGGATAGTCCTGAAGTAGCGCAGACCTATACTGGCTTGGCTAGGGCTGAAACACCTTGTAGTGAGGGATCTGTGGCCACTGTTCTGACTGGCTGGAGGTGTGGGGTGATACCTGTTATTTAAGGGCTATATGCTTATTTTTGCTTATATCTCATATATAGAACTTCCTTGGGCCTAAGCCTACTGTCAAAAGCATGCTTAGCAGTTCCTGGGACGGGGCTTCACTTGCCATGACAGTGGAATTTTCAGTTGTCCTTTCCTTTCTCCCTTAGGTTGAGAACAGTTTTTCTATTTCTGTCCCCATCTTCAAACAATTCCACAAGAACATCATAGGAAAAGGAGGTGCCAACATCAAGAAGGTGAGATGTCTTCCCTCTCATTATGGACACTTGCTGCTCTCTCCTGCTCATTGGTGATGTCAAATCACAGAATGGTAGGGGTTGGAAGGGACCTCGAAAGATGATAGAGTCTAATAAGGAGACTCCACCACCTCTCTGGGCAGCCTGTTCCAGGGCTGTGTCACCCTCACAATGAAAAAGTTTTTCCTTGTGTTCACATGGAACTTCCTCTGCTCCAGCTTACATCTGTTGCCCCTTGTCCTATCACTGAGAGAGCCTGGCTTCATCATCCCAACACTTGCCCTTCACATCTTAATAAACATGAATGAGGTCACTTCTCAGTCTCCTCCAAGCTAAAGAGACTCAGCCTGCCTTCATAAGGGAGATGTTCCACTCCCTTCAGCATCTTTGTGACTCTGTTCTGGACTCTTTCAAGCAGTCTCTGAGGTCCTCCTTGAACTGAGGGGCCCAGAACTGGACACAATATATAACCTCCAAGGGCCTTATTCTGATGTGGCACACCTCTGAGAACTCTTTTTTTTCTTTTGCTAGATCCGTGAAGAAAGCAACACCAAAATTGATCTCCCAGCAGAGAACAGCAACTCGGAGACAATTATTATCACAGGCAAGAGAGCAAACTGCGAGGCTGCTCGCCACAGAATTCTTGCCATCCAGAAGGAGCTGGTGAGTGAAACATTAGGGCTGATGCAGATGAGGGACTTTGAAAATGCTGCTAGAAAATGTAAATACAGAAGTGCTCATATTGGGGCAAGGCCGAGGGGACAGGGAGCAGGCAAATGTGTCAGCCTATGAGTGTGACAGCTCATCTCAAGAGTAGCCAGTCTCAAGCACCTCTGGTCAGGCATTTCTTACACACAACTTCATGAAGCTTCTAGCAATGAGGTGGTTAGAGGGTAAGCAGGGTAGGTGCAAACACATTTTAACAGCTTGGCTCAGAGTCTGGTACTGTCTTCTCTTAGGCCAACATCACAGAGGTGGAGGTCTCTATTCCTTCCAAACTGCACAATTCCCTTATTGGCGCCAAAGGCCGCTTCATCCGCTCCATCATGGAGGAGTGTGGTGGAGTCCACATCCACTTCCCTACTGAGGGCTCTGGCAGTGACACAGTGACCATCAGGGGCCCAGCCCAGGATGTGGAGAAAGCCAAGAAACAGCTGCTGCACCTGGCAGAGGAGAAGGTGAGCCTTGTCTCCGAGGGGAAGGTGCAGACTGATTTGGCTGTCTGTTTCTTTTTGCGTATTGAAGTGATCCCCTTTGTCTGCTGGGAACCCTCTGGCATCAGCCATCCTAATCCTTTTTTGAGGGATTTGAGCCTTCCCTCGCAAGGGAGATGTTCCACTCCCTTTAGCGTCTTTGTGGCTCTGTGATGGATCTTTCAAGCGGTTCCCTGAGGTCCTTCTTGAACTGAGGGGTCCAGAACTGGACACAGTATTCCAGATGTGGCCTCAGTAGGGCAGAGTAGAGAAGGGAAGGAAGAGAACCTCCCTTGACCTACTAACCACATCCTTTCTAATACACTCCAGGATGACATTGGTCTTCTTGGCCACCAGGGCACATTGCTGGCTCAGTCATCCTGTCCACTAGGACCCCCAAGCCCCTTTCCCCTGCACTGCTCTCCAACAGGTCAGTCGCCAACCTATACTGGGACAGGCCCTTGTCTCCTAGGGAAGATTTTCCTGCTCACATTCTCACTGTCATGCCGAGTTAGCTTTTCAGCCTCCAGAACATTTCTGGGGTCCTGCTTTCAATGTAAGGCATCATGATTTTGACAGCATGCTTCATCAACTTCCTTCTTGCAACTCTACAGGGGTGCAGGCAGCACCTTGTCGATGTGCACTGTCTGTATGTTCCATGTGTGTCTGACTCCTTTCAGCAAACCAAGAGTTACACCGTGGACCTCCATGCAAAGCCAGAGTATCACAAATTCCTTATTGGTAAGGGTGGCGGCAACATCCGTAAGGTGCGCGACAACACTGGGGCTCGCATCATCTTCCCAACCTCTGAGGACAAAGATCAAGAGCTGATTACTATCATGGGAACTGAGGAGGCTGTCAAAGAGGCACAGAAAGAGTTAGAGGCCCTCATCAAGAACCTGGTATGAAATACTTTTTTTGCTTTCTTGCCTGTCACTGTAGCAAAATGTAATGAGTTGGTGTAGAGGACCTCCTTGTCCTAAAACCGTCTGCTGTCCTTCATAGGAGCCCAAAAAGCTCATCCTTACTTGTTGGGGGGAGGTTGGAAACTGATTGGTGTTTGAGTGCAGTGAAACTCATGCACAAAGGCAGGCAGGATTGACTGTCTGTCATCCGTTGGCAGGATAACGTGGTTGAAGACTCCATGGTGGTTGACCCCAAGCACCACCGCCACTTTGTGATCCGGAGAGGGCAAGTTCTGCGTGAGATTGCAGATGAGTATGGTGGTGTGATGGTCAGCTTCCCCCGCTCCGGCACCCAGAGCGACAAAGTCACCCTCAAAGGAGCCAAGGACTGTGTGGAGGCAGCCAAGAAACGCATCCATGAGATCATTGAGGACCTGGTATGTCACAGGACAACTGTTCCTTTTATACTTTGCTGTTCCAGCAGTGCTCTCCTTGACCCCACTGTACAGCCAAACTGTAAAGGAGCAAGTCTCGCAGTAATTTTGGGATTTAAAACTTTTCTGTCAACTTACAGAGTCTGCAGATGTCAGTTCCTGGCCTGAGGAATGGCAGCTGACTCTAAAATGGCAATGCTGCAGGAAGCAACTGCCTCCTTTGATCATTCCTTGGTGTTTAGGAGTAGAAATTGGAGACTCTTTGGTGTACTTCCTAGACATTGACTGGAACCTTCTTGTGCCTTTCCATGCCTGGTACTGGGCAGCGATTGCTGTCTGGGTTTTTCCTGTGCTGTTAATAATGGCTCTGGGAAGCAGCCAGTTGTGAAACTTGTTCTCTTCCCTTTCCTCCATTTTTATCTTTTTTCCCTTCTTCTAAGCTTTCAGGGTAAATGAGAGCTTGAGCTTTGGACTCAGAAGCCTCTGACACCATGGGTTGGAGGCAGCCTTCATTAAGAGATCCTCTGCTAACTTCTCTGAGAGGAAAGATTTTTAGGAAGCTTTCAGTTCTTCCCCCACTGGCAAGAGTTCCCATTTCTAACTCCTCTCTATGTCCACTATGGATTTCACCAAACACAAGCATCCTGTTTTCCTGCTGTTTAAGAGGCTGCATCACAACAGAGCAACAAATCTGCTTTCTCACAGGAAGCTCAAGTGACAATTGAGTGCACCATCCCACAAAAGTTCCACCGCTCCATTATGGGCCCCAAAGGATCCCGGATCCAGCAGATCACTCGTGACTATGGTGTCCAGATCAAATTTCCTGACAGGGAGGAAAACCCAGGTATGTCCATGGATGCATGTTCATGTGGTAGCTGGAGCAATCAAATGAATATAGCATAGTGTAACCTACACTCCGTACCAGTGGAGATGTTCTTCTTAAAAATCTATGGAGAACTGACCATAAGTGTTTCCTACAGTGTCTTTGAATCTGGGCTTACCATCAACCTTGCCCTCTTTGGAAGAGGGGACACTTCTAGGAGGTAAAATGCAGACCTGGGTTGTCTGAATGTATTCTTGCCACAGGGTACAGGCAACGCAAGGACCTAGCGTGGCACAAATGGCTCTACCAAGGTTTCTGTGAGCTCTCCTGCTCTCCTTTGCTGGATGTACTGAATCCAGCACAGCTGGAACCTGTTGAGTACTCTGGCCAAGCCCCGCCCTTCCTGCTCCAGCTTCCAGTGCTGTGCTGGTGAACATCTCTGAGAGAAGAGCTGACAGCCTTGCTTGTTGCCTCTCTTAAAGTAGGACTGCAGCTTCTGCTCCTGTAGTGCAACTGTAGATCCTTCCCCTGTAGGCAGAGGCAGTGTCAGTGCAGGGAGGTGTGAAGCAGACTGTCTTGGTGTCCTGCTTATGCCAGGCCAAGCCATGGCAAGCTGCCTGTGCTAGGAGTGGCCTCCTCCACAGCAGCCTGTGGTGTCTGGTCTCCTGTGGCAAAGCCCAAGCTGAGGACATGGAGGGGGACATGATAAGCAAGGAGGGGGCTCTGTGCATTTGTCATGAGACTTTCCATGTTGCCAGCCCCTGTTGCAGAGCCAGCTGTGCAGGAGAACGGTGAGGAAGGTGGGGAAGGCAAGGAGGGGAAGGATGTGGATCCCAGCTCCCCCAAGAAGTGTGATATCATCATCATCTCTGGGCGCAGGGAGAAGTGCGAGGCAGCCAAGGAGGCACTGCAGGTAGGTGGCTTTCCAAGCCCCTTAGTCCTCTCAGGTAATGATGGCCTGATGGAAGGAGTTCATTGCAGGCTTTAACATAGAATCATAGAATTGTTTTAGTGGATAGAAACCTCTTATGATTATTGACTTCAAGCTAAGACCACCATGGCCATTAAACCATGTCCCAAAGTGCCATGTCCACGCATTTCTTGAACACCTAGTGGGTGATAATAAAAACTGCTCAGTTAAGGTGGCATTCCAGTTGGCCACTGATGCTAACTGTAGAGGTGGTCTGCGGTGCTCAAAGGAAGTTCTCTGCTCTGTGATTTTAGCTTGAATTACAGTGCCTGACCTTAAAATTGTTGGAGCTTGTAGGCAGCCTTGAGTTGCTTGCCATAAAAGCATGATGTGGTTGCTTCACAGCAAGCTCCCCTCTACCCCTGTCACCACAAAAAGATGAGGAAGAATTTGATTGAGGCTGAATTATTCTAGCTTTGGCTGACCTTGCCATGCTCCTTTGGTGATGTTTTCCAAGTCTGCTAGATGGAAGCCAAGAACATGAAACTAACTTGTATCCAGAGGTTAGATTGCTGCTTTGGGAAAAATGCCTTGAAACTCCAGAGGTCATCTTGGTTTTTGCAGCCCTTCTCTCTTCCTGTAGAGTTTGTATCTATCAACACGTTCTTTTGGGCAAGAATACAGCAGGCTGAAAGGCAGGAAAGAAGTCTTTAAAGTTGGTAAACTGTGCTCGCTCACCTGCAGGCTTTGGTTCCTGTCACCATTGAGGTAGAAGTTCCCTTTGATCTTCACCGTTACATCATTGGCCAGAAAGGGAGTGGGATCCGCAAAATGATGGATGAGTTTGAAGTAAGTTGTTGCCTTTCTTCCATCTTCTCTGTCCTGGACAATCCATAGCAACTGTGTGTGGTGGTGGTAGTCAGCTGAGAGATGCTTAGGACTGTCATTGTTTGACCGTGGAATACAGGTTCTGTAAGGAGAAAAGGAGACCTCTGTGATGTAGTCTCTGGCTCTAGGCCTTGGTAGGTTTCATGCTGAAGCTGTATGATTGGTGTTGATGCTACTGAGTGTTGCGTGACTTGCTTGGTGCCTACAGGGATTCCTCATCAGTGTGAGAGTTGTTCTCCTAAGCCACCGGAAACAACTCTGCTGTGGCTGCCTCTTTGGGAGAATGCCCCAGAAGCCCACAAGGATTCTTGGGGCTGCTGCAGGTAGTGCTGCTCAACGTGTATTTGCTTCCTAGCCTCTCCAGGCTGCCACAGGCACTGCTCAGTGCTGAAACAATCTGATAATGGCTGAAGAAGCAAGGTTCTACTAAAAAACTATCTAGACCTGGTCCTAGACTGTAGGTGGTCCTGCTTGAGCAGTGGGGTTGGACCAGATGACCATCAGAGCAGTCTGGTTGGAAGCTCGCCTTAGTGGGGAAGATCAGCCAGATGCCAGCCTGCAGTGATGGGCATAACAAGTGATACAAAAACATAACCACTGCTTGTTTCTCAGGTGAACATCCAGGTCCCTGCTCCTGAGCTACAGTCAGATATCATCACTATCACTGGGCTGTCTGCCAACCTGGACCGTGCCAAGGCTGGGCTCCTGGAAAGAGTGAAGGAGCTGCAAGCTGAGCAGGAGGATCGGGTAGGGCTTTGCCTGTCCTTCCCTCCAGCCAAACAAGGCTTCCACCTCTGGGTGTCCTTTCAGAGGGTGCATGGACTCCTTGCACCCCTCACCTTTTAAGAGCCTTCTTAGGTACTGTGCAGGGGTAGAGTGCTTGTAAGTTTTAGCAAGAACTGATAGGAGAGTTTTGGGATTCCAATTTGGGTAGCTTTGAACTGTCAGAGGCTCTGTCACACCTTCATGTACTTTCAAGAGATTGCAGGGTGGGAACCTCACTGTGCTAGGAATCTCTCTGTGCCTATTTTTATTGAATCCTTATCACAGCTCTGAAGAAACAGGTGAAGTGTGAGTTGAGATAGTTGTTTGCTACTTGTAGTTCCCTGCTGAACTTGGTGAAAGCTCAAGGCTTCAGCATATAGTTGTCTTGGTGCTTTGTATAGTTGCAAACACTCAAGCGTGACCCTGCAGAATTTGTTCCATGCATCTCAAATGCCAGAAGGAAACACTGGGACTTGGATGGGCACTCCTGGACCAGCTGTGATGTGTTCCCTGCTCTGGTGTATCTCATTGTGCGTCTCCTCTTCCAGGCCTTGCGAAGCTTCAAGCTGACAGTCACTGTGGATCCCAAGTATCACCCTAAAATTATTGGGCGGAAGGGAGCAGTGATCACCCAGATACGCACAGAACATGAAGTCAACATCCAGTTCCCTGATAAGGATGATGAAAGCCAGGTGAGAGGTCAGAGGAGGCTGTAAAGAGGGCTGCTGATTCTCCACGGGTGTAGGAAGCACAGCATCTTCTCTAGGGCTCTTAACTCCCTGTGTTGCCTTTGGGTAAAGTGAAGGGTAAAAGGATGAGCAGGGAGGAGGTTTGCTCAGCTGCTTATCAGCCTGGTCTCTTCCACACTTCCCCAGGCCCAAGACCAGATCACCATCACTGGCTATGAAAAGAATGCTGAGGCTGCCCGGGATGCCATCATGAAGATTGTTGGCGAGCTGGAGCAGATGGTCTCCGAGGATGTGACCCTGGACCATCGTGTTCATGCACGCATCATTGGCGCGCGTGGGAAAGCCATCCGCAAAATCATGGACGAGTTCAAGGTGAGTGCTGGGCTCATGCAGCACAGCTTGGGCTGGGCCTGCCTGGCACTGATGCTGCTTGCTCATGTGTTAGAGCTTGGTAGCAGCTTGGTGCAAGGGGCTGAATTTTGGAGCGTCAGGCTCTTGTGGTATTTTAATCTTGTTCCTGTTGAGCACCTGCATCTGGATCAGATGCAAAAGAAAAGCCAGTGCTGTCCTGCTCCAGCTCTGCCCCTCTGTGCAGCCCTTTTAGTGGGGTTTCTTGCAGACAGGGTCCTGTATGGTCTTCAAAGAGAGGATATGGTTATGTCAGCTACTCCCAGTTACTGCAGGTGGACAGCCAGGTCTCTTGCTGGGGGCTCTGGAAGGAAATGGTACCCAGACACCCCTCAGCTTGAGCTTAACTCAAGGAAATAATCTGCAATTATTTGTTTCTCGAGGCCACTGTTGATTCTCTTGACTTTGGGAATCTTGATGCACACTCAGGGTTTCAAAAGTGGTCATGTTTGACAAACTTTGACTCTGGGAGAGGCACCTCTGCCCTTTACAACATGAGGCAGTAGCAGTGCTTTACTCCAGAGGCAGCAGCAAATGTGAATTCAGGGTGATGAGACTTTGGGGACCTGTATCTTGGCTGGGCTGTTGTTGAAATGAGCTGTTCAGTTCCTAAATGAGCTGCCTTTGGTTTTGGTCCTGTCTTGTGTGGCTTCCTTGCTCCCATTTGGAACATGAGCTGTGAGAGAGCTCAGTGGCTGTGTGCAGGGGGTGCCACTAAGCCAGCTCCATACAGTGATTACCAGCCAGGGACAGTCTTATCTGTGAAGGAAACAAAGCTGATTGTGCTTCATGCTCACGGATTGATGGTGAAATAGCTTGCAGCAGTATGAGAACACTTTACGGAGTAAAAGAATTCTTTTGGTTGGAAAATCCCTTGAAGATCATTGAGTCCAACCCAACACCACAATGGCCATTAAGCCATGTCCACATGTTTCTTCAACATCTCTAAGGATGGTGACTCCAGCACCTCCCTGGGCAGCCTGTTCCAGAGACTGAGCACTCTTGTAAGCAAAGAAGTTTTTCCTAATCTCCAGTCTAGCCCTCCCCTGGCACAATTTCAGGCCATTTCCTCTTGTTCTGTCACCTGATACTAGGGAGAAGAGATTGACCTCCACCTCACTCCAGCCTCCTTTCAGGCAGCTGTAGAGAGCCAGGCCTCCCCTCAGCCTCCTCTTCTTCAGACTAACCAACCCCAGTTCCCTCAGATGCTACTCACCAGACCTGTTCTTGAGACGTTTTGCCAGCTTCATTGCCCTTCTCTGGACCTGCTCCAGCACCTCAATGTCCTTGTAGTGAGGGGCTCAAAACTGAACCCAGTACTCAAGGTGTGGCCTCACCAGTGCTGAGAACAGGGGAAGATCACTGCGACCTCACCAGTGCTGAGAACAGGGGGAGATCACTGCCCTGGTCCTGCTGGCCACACTGTTGCTGCTGATCAATGTCAGGATGGGCACAGACTCTCTCCTAAATAGACTTGTGGCAGTTGAACAGATGAGGGCTTTTCTATTCTGTCAATCTAATGAGAAGGGTGAAGGGGAGCCTGTGATTTTTCAGATGTTCATATGTAAGTCCTGTTCGGTCTCTTGCATTGCAGGTGGATATTCGCTTTCCCCAGAGTGGAGCTCCTGACCCCAACTGTGTGACTGTGACAGGACTCCCTGAGAATGTGGAAGAAGCTATTGATCACATCCTCAATTTGGAGGAGGAATATGTAAGTGTTCAGCAGGGGCTTAGCAAGGATTTCCTCAGCCACAGAGCTGGATGGCTGAAGTATCTGTGTGGTATTCTCTACTACTACATGAGAGAACTTGAGCCCTGTGCAGATGGCAGTTAGCCCTCATCTACAGCTGTCCCTCAGACCAAGTGGGCACTGAGCACCAGGCTGTGCTCTGCAAAACAATGCAAGGACTGGCTCTGCTGTCCAGGAAAGGACAGTGAGAATGCTGAGATCCCACCAGCATGTGCATATACTTGCCTTGCTACAGCTTGCATCAGTTAGGAGTTGGTGGTCCTCAAGCTAGTGCAGAAGCACTGTGTTTGGTCTTTGTAGGATAGAGTGGTGACTGTGAATGGGTTGCAGGATGGTGAGGGGAGGGTGTTGGCTACTGTTACACTATTTGGAAGAGTTATCAAGATCCCCTTGCTAACTAGACTGTCACTGCAGCTTGCAGATGTAGTGGATAATGAGGCAATGCAGGTGTATATGAAACCCTCTTCACATGAAGAGTCCAAGGCTCCATCCAAGGGCTTTGTGGTGAGAGATGCTCCCTGGGCCACTGTCAACAATGAGAAGGTGAGTACTGCTTCTGCTACAGGCCTGGGGGCACAGGGCACCCTCTGCCAAGGACTTACTTTGAGGTCTGGCCCTCCTGTCTCCGCTGGGGACTCTGAGCCCACTCCTTCCTGTGGTGGCAGAGAAAGCAGTGAAGGGCCCTCCTGCTCCCTGTGCTCTGTGCAAGCTGAGAGCAGGCCTGGGCTCTGTCTCTCCAGCTCCTGAAGCTGTCTCACCCAGCCTGACTTGTGGAGCTGCTGGGCAAGGGGGGACCCTTACAGAAAGTGTCTTGCCAGGTCATATTTGTTTTAGCAGTAGGGAAGGGGCCCCAGAACTCACGACTCTTCTGCTGAAGCACAGAACTGGCTCAGTGTTTGCAGCTGCATTCAAGCTGGGAGCTGCCACAGTGCTCCTGTGGGACTGGCCTGCCCTCACTCCTCCCCACTGAGTTGCCAAGGTTGGGCCTTTGGAGCCCTTGATCCAGCTGCCATTTGGTCTGATCCGCACACTCCTAAATGTCATCTCTAGGTGGCTTGGCTGTCTTCTGTCCAAAGGACATAATGATCACTTTCAGCACTTGCCCCTTGACTATGCTGGTGGAGCGTTAGAAATGCTGCACACTGTGCAGGAGCTTAACTTGTTCCCTTTTTGTTTGCTCTAGGCCCCTGATATGAGCAGTTCTGAAGACTTCCCCAGCTTTGGGGCTCAGGTGGCCCCCAAGACTCTTCCCTGGGGCCCCAAACGATAATGACCTGGAAGCAGAAACTCCTCCAGCCCGCTGACCTGACACTAACCTGCCACAAATACTTCTGTCTGAAATCTGACCCAGCGGCTGGAGCATAAGTCAATTGCCCCAAGAGGTCTCCTAATGGTGTCTGGAGTGCTAGACCCCATCCTGCTCCCCTCAGCTATCACCGTGGCTAGGACCCACCCTCATCTCTTGATAGATATTCTTTCCTCCTTTGGAACAAGGCTTCCAGTCAGATTCAAACACTAAATGTGTGTGTTTTTGTTAGAAACTTCATAATTGACTCAAAGTGGCTAAGATTTGCAGCTTCCCAAGCGCTGGCAGAGCAATCTGCTCTCTTGAGCATGTCTTACTAGGCATTCTCGCCTTCATTAGGAGACCTCCTTTACTGTGGCTAGGAATCTACTTCCTGTCTCATGACCTCAGGAAATAAATTTCCTTGACTTTCTAAAGCCAAAACGTTTGCCCTCTTTCCTTTGTGTTTATCCCAGGCCTTACCTTAACCTTTGTAGAGTGCAATCAACTTTTTTTTTTCCTTTCAACTGCCAAAAATTCATTTAATGCTGACTGTGGGGAGAATTTCAAATAATCTTAAAGGTCAGAAATTTGCTTTTTAAAGGAACAAACCCAGCAGTAGGCTGTAAAGGCAGCAGAGACGGAAGGGACTAGAACAACATTGGCTGCTCTGGTCAAGGAGACAGCTCTGAGTGCAGCGCTTAGTGAGCGTGCCCCTTGCACCACACTGAGCACAGCCTCGGCCTGCACACTTGATGAGTCTTCCAGCATGTGATGGCAGACCCCCTGCTAGCTCCCACCTTCCTCTGGTCACTCTTCCCAACAGCCAGCAGTGGGAGCAGGCAGATGAGCCAGCACATCACAATATTACTGGGTGGGACAGGTTTAGGTTGCCAAAGTTGCTGCAGTGGCATGGCCCAGGAGAAGCTGGTCGGAAGCACAACTTTGAAGCTGCAGTTGTCTGCTAGCACTGCAGCACCTAGACGCGAGCGGCAGGGACACCTATTGCCGCTGCCTTCTTTCTACCTCAAAAGTCAGTACGATGGCAGCCTCTCAGTGTAAGTGGGTAAGCAGCTGTCCCAGCTCTTGCCCTAGCATCCAGAGCAGAAGCATGGAGGAGAAGCAGGAGGAGCCTTTTGTCTCCGAGTGGTTCCTCTGGAGGTAGGCTGGGTGTGCTGATGAAGGAAGGCTGTGAATCAGAACCCTGGGGCTGTTTGCTGAGCTATACCAGGGCTCAGCCCCAAGGTCATAGCTGCAGCCTTGCCCCTAGCTGCAGGGCTTGAGAGTCAGGCTTCTGCTCTGGTGGCACTGAGTGGCTGATGGCCTGGGGCATTGAGCCCTCCCTGAGGCCTCCATCGTATGGGCAGTAGAGGGTGATCCATGCTCTGTACTCTGGGCCACTTGCACCTAGGCCCTGCCACCGCTTGCTCAAAGGGGATGTGTGTCCAAGCTCCTCCAGCCAGGTCTTTGTGGAAGGGGGCAGGGAGCATGGGGTCTCTGTTCCTTCCTTTCCCTGCCTCAGTCCTACAGGGGTTGTAGTCTGAGCCGTTCTTTATCCCAGCTGCTTCAGCTGTTGGACAAGCAGGAGTCCCTAGCCTCTCTTCTTTAGTGCTGCTTAAGGAGTAAGGGCCCAGAACTCTGGCAAGCTGAGGCCAGTGTTCTTGCCTCTCCTCCTCTCTGGCAGGCCTGACAGGCCAGTGCTTCTCCTTCCTGCACCAGCTCTTCTCGGAAGAGGCTGCTATGCAGAAGTTGAACCAAAACCTCACAGTGTGCTACTTAAGTTTGAGAAGTGACTGAAGCTGACCACGGCATGTTGCAGGGCACCTGGCTGCTCTTGAAGGGCAGGGTGGCCTTGCCTCCTGCAGGGGAGACAGGGTGAGTCAGACAGAACTAGGGTGACACCCTCCCATCTATATCTGTTACAAATTGATGATCCCCATAGTTTAGGTCTGTCCTACGTCACCAAGCCTATTGCTCCCTTCTTCCTCTTTATGCCCCCCCAAGCTCTCACCAGTTGCACAGCTAGGCTTGAGTTACATTTAGGGCACCACCATCTGGGCTCGTGCCCCATAGCCCGACCCTCCACTCTAAAGAAGGTCATGAAGTGATTGTACCTAGTACTGTCCCCCAACCACCCTCCTTCTGCAGCAGACTGTGGCATGTGTCCATTTCCTCTTTGATGTCTTCCATATTGTACGTTTCCATAGCAATGATCCCTTGGCCTTAACTTTGGAATCTGGAGACTATATGCAAACATGTAAAAAGGCTCATGAGTATGGATGACACTGGAATTTTATAAATTCTAAAATAAAACCTGAAACAGCTTGGAGTGTCATGGATATTATTTCTACTGGTGGGTTGAGAGCCGAGGCAGCCCTTGCTTGGCTAGGCTTCGCCCGTTGCAGGACTTCCAGCCTGCGTGCATGAGCCTCTGCTGCAGTGATGTCCTTGCTAAGGTGGGACTTATACAGCAACAGCCAGCAGCTGGGTCACGGGAGGAGGAAAGAGTAGCTCTAGGCAAGAGTGGAGGCTGTGCCTTCCTTGTGTGAAGCCACCAACCTGTTCACACCAAGGGAAGTGGTGGTGATGCTGCCAGTGTAAGGAGGAGGAGGACCCAGCCACGCTCCCCCATGCTCCTCTCCTCCAGCACTAGAGCAACTCAGCCTTCTGTAACTAGCACCACTTCCAGCTGAGACCAAGCTTCTGCTCTCTGACATGTGAAACTTGGCTCAGGGCCCATCATGTTTGGAGGGTCACAGCACACCTCTCAAATTCACCCAGTGGCTCCATGCCTTTCTTTGTCCCAGCAGCAGCTCAGCCATTCCCACTGTACCTGCTCATAGTGGCAGGAGGAAACACTCCAGCTCTGGTTCCATCCAGCACAGGTGGAAACAGACAAAACAAAAAGAGTGCAGGAGGCCACAGCACTACCTTCACAGAATCACAGGTTTGCTTGCATGGGAAAAGCCCTCTAAGACCATCAAGCCCAACCATCAACCCAGCACCACCATGGCCATTAAACCATGTCCTCAAGTCCACGTTTCTTGGATGCCTCCAAGGACAGCGACTCCATCTCCCTGGGCAACCCGTTCCAGTATTTCACCCCTCTCACTGTGAAGAGATTCCTCCTGATGTCCAACCTAAACCTACCCTGCTCCAGTTTCAAATCATTACCCCTCGTCCTATCACCACAAGCCCTTCTAAACAGTCCCTCCTCAGCCTTCCTGTAGGTCCCCTTCAGATACCAAAATGCAGCTCTCAGGTCTCCCTGGAGCCTTCTCCAGGCTGAATGGCCAAACTCTTTCAGCTTGTCTTTGTAAGAGAGGTTCTCCAGCCCTCTGATCATACTAGTGGCCTCCTCTGGACCTGGTCCAGCAGGTCCATGTCCCTCTTGTGTTGGGGGCCCCCAGAGCTGGACACAGTACTCTAGATGAGGTCTCGCCAGAGCAGAGCACAAGGCTGAATCACCTCTCTCCCTCTGCTGGCCACACTTCTTTTGATGCAGCCCAGAAGGTCACTGGCCTTCTGGGCTTCAAGTGCCCATTGATGGCTCCTGTCCAGCTTCTCATCCATCAGCACCCCCAAGTCCCTTTCTGCAAGGCTGCTCTCAAGGGTTGGTGTGCAAGGACATCAGCAGCAGCTAAAGACAGACATGAGGACTACTGAAGGGCTGTGCTCCTTCTCCACCCGAGCCAGGGCTACTTTTCATGGTGAGAATTGCCCCTTCAATACAGGGCTGACCTTGTGCTGCATTTCTGCTCTGTATCAGAGCACCTGCAAAGGTTTGTGTCCCCAGCTGTGTCACCTGCTACCCAGGATTTGTTAACCTGAGATCACCTTGGAGTTGGCGCCAACCTGCTGCATCTGCCCCTTCGATTCTTTTTACTTTCTGAAGCCGTGTCAGTGCTAGTCCTTGTTGGGGCCCTGGAAAATGAGAGGCAAACCTGCCTTTTGCCAGATAGAGCCCCAGGACCTTTACTTGGAACTAAGACAGGCAGATATTGGAGTCTTACCTGCAACATGACAGGCAGCAATACTTGAGCTCAAAGAGACTGATAGAAAGTCTGTGGGACACTGTCTTTATAGACTTGTAGAAGTGAGGAGTTACTAGAGCTGTTTTCTGCACCCTTGC
This sequence comes from Ramphastos sulfuratus, assembly GCA_013399055.1. Classification (NCBI taxonomy): domain Eukaryota; kingdom Metazoa; phylum Chordata; class Aves; order Piciformes; family Ramphastidae; genus Ramphastos; species Ramphastos sulfuratus. The sequence goes on from WBNM01002703.1 coordinate 21,828, forward strand.
ATGGAGGGAAAGTGTCCTGGGAATTGCTTTGGAACGTTCTGCTTTGTCTCTACTCACGTGAACGTCCAGAAGATTGCAAGGTCCTCTGTCCGCAGCTGAGAAGTTCACACCAAGAGCTGCCATCTGGTGTGGCCTTTTCCTTGGAGAAGGCAGAACAACAGTGAGAGAGCAGCTCCTTTTCCAAGTTCTTGGGAGCTGATGTTCCCTGGTCTGTCCCATATAGCTTGTGGCAAAGCTGACTTCTGAACCTCTTCATCCTTCCCTGTGTCACCTGTAAATGTGTGATCAGGTTGCTATTACCCTTTGGATGTTCAAGGTTTGTAGTGTGCTGGAAGAGAGCTACTTGAGGGATACTAAGAAGTAATTAATCATTTAATCAGCCTTTTTAAAAGTGGGCTTCTGCTGGAGAACATTGCCCAGAGACTTTATAGGATAGAGCCTACCCCACAAAAATGCCCAAAGTCCATTGTGAAGGGGAAGAAAGTGAAAAAGAATAGAAAACAGCACTTTTCAAATGTGATACTTGGAGATGAGGGTCTGGTACACACCTGGGCTCCTTGTTCTTCTCTCCCTTCCCTCGTTAGCTCAGGCGCCCCTTCCTGAGATGTCCCTCTCCAGCTGCTGCCTTTTGCTGCATGGTTGGTCTTCAGTGTCCCTCAGCAGCATCTTTCTCTTCCTGCAGGGATGGGGTTTGGGCTGTGCAGACCCTGGCAAGCTTTGCATCCAAACAGAACTGTCAGACAAGTCAACCCATGCTAAACATGAATGCATTCCCTTAAATCAAAGCTAGCTGCTGTTACCTTCCTTCCCCAAGAGATGTCCAGGGGTTTCACTGCCAGGGTGGCTAGAGGCACCTGCAGTGGAAATGGGGAAGCGAAGAAGTGGCAGGGACCTACCTGCCCAATTGCTCTGTAGCTTGGAAAGGCAGGTCCCTTGGGGGCTTTGCTGAGCCCAGCTAAGCCAGTGCTGGTGAGATCAGCACACAAAGTGGGATGCCCACCCTGCAGCAGCCTTGCTCTGTGCTTCTGCAGAGCTGAAGGCTGGTAATGGATGGCCTTGCTTGCCCCTGTGGCAGCAGTGCCACCTTCTGAGGGGTAAGCCTTTTGTGTGCACACCCTGAGACCATGTACCTCTGCGCTTGATGGTGCTGCTGCCTTTTCAGCCACTGCAGCGGCCACCTCCTCTTCCTCCTCAAACACTTCCATTTGGAGCTCCATAAGGACTTCCACCAGCTGGGTCACCTGCACATGGCAAACCATTGGTTTCCAGTCTGCTGGCTGAAGGGGGCTCAGAGTCATTCCCACTCCTGAGCCTGGCTTCTGCCCAGAAAGCTGCAGCTGGAGCTGCTCCTCCCAGCAGCTCCCACACCAGTGTTTGTGGAGGAGAGGATGCAGCCAGCTACCTGCTAACAGCACAGCTCAAGTGCGCCCAGAAGGCTGGGAGTGGGTGGACAACAGAGCTTACCTTCCCTGTCACCTCCACCAGCATCTCCAGGGGAAGGCTGTGCTCCTCTGGTGGGCTGAGGAGGTTTGGCCCTACACATATGGCCAAGTTCTTGATAGACATCCTGCTGGTGGCCTCACTCTGGCTTATGTTAGCCATCAAGGCCAGCAAGCTCTTGAGCAGCAGAAGGTTTGGCCTTGGCAACTTGCTGGCCACCCTGAGGGAACAGGAACACAATGTAAGTCAAGTGAACATTGTCAGCACTCTCCTCCCAGGCTGATCTCATCCAAGGCCAGCAGAGGGAAAGCTCCTTGGCCACACTGGCTCTACAGACCCTGCTGTGGTCTGGTCCCTGCAGATCAGGCAGGCTGCTGGCCACACTCACTCTTTCAGCCCCTCCAGCTTCTTCTGCCTTCTGGGCTTCTGCAGGGCGCTCATCCACTGCTGGTAGAGGTCCATGCTGAGGAGCTTGGAGGGGATCTTGCACAGGAAGTCCTGCAACAATGCCAAGGGCTGGGCATGAGGGTCTGGGCACTGCTGCTGGGAGTGCCAGGACTCTGGCTCCACAGCAGCAGGCTTCACCTTCAAGAGGGTGGGCAGCAGATGTGGGGCCTGGCTCTCCAGAGGGACCTCCTGCCTGCTGTTCAGGGCCTCCCGCAGCTTCCTGGATGTGCTCTCACTGGCCACAAGACAGAAGATCCCCTCTGAGGATGGCCTCACCTGTTTCAGCAGAGCCAGCAGGTCCTGCAGGGGACAGAGGAACAGAGGTGCCTGCAGACAGGCCCTGGGGCAGTGGACCACTCTGCAGGGACAGAAGCATGTGGAGATGGCTCCACAGCTCTCCCTGGGCCAGAACAGAGGAGTGGCTTGGAGGCAGGGGACATTAAGGACAGGCTGGCATTGAGCACAAGCCTCATTCGAGGTCCCTGTGCTGGGGGGACAGTAGCGTGGAGGAGAAGCCAGAAGGATGGGGAAGCCCTGGCCAAGCTTCCTTATCTGTACGGGCTGGGGTAGGGTGCCCTTCTGGCTGCAGAGAGCTGTCAGCTGCTGTCCAAAAAGAGCTCTGCTGCTGGCAGAGGCTGAGGGCCTGGGAGCCTCTGCAGACACCGATGTCCCTTGCCAGCCAAAGAGCTATGGCAAGCCCCTCCTGCTGCTGCCACGAAGAGAAGAGCAGGGAGCTGTGGAGGAGTGGTGCCAGGGGAGGCATAGCACAGCTTCCCAGCACTGTCCCCCTGCCATCCAGCACAGAGGACAGAGGAGCAGGGAGGCCCCACAGTCACCAGCCGTGGGGCCACGTCTTCCTTGGCTGCCAGGAGGGACGGGAGGTAGCTGCTGCACTGCCCCAGCCTGCAAGAAAAGCTCTGCACTCAATGGGCAGGCCCGGATCAGAAAGGCATCTGGCCAGGCTGAGGTTGCACCCTGAACCATCCCCACCTTTGCCTGCTCCTCCACCAGCTTCTGCAGGCTGCTGGAATCCAGCATGCTGGCCTGGGCAAGGGCAAAGAGCAGGAGGTGAGAAGTGATGCAGCTGCTGCTGGCCAGAGCAGCCTCTGGGGCCACAGTAGGATCAGAAGGGACACTCACGGTGTGGTGGCCACTCAGTTGCTTCAGCAGCAGCTTGATGGAGGCAAGCTGGGTCACTTGGGCTCCTCCTGCTCCTTGCGCTGGCCTGTGGGTGGGGAAGGGGCAGAGAAGGAGCTGGGTGAGGCCCCAGCTGCCCATTCTCTCTCCTGCCAGCCCAGGGACACTGCCAAGGTGCCCCAAAGCAGCTGTCAGGTCCCCCCAGCCAGTGCAGCAGAGCAGTGGCTGTAGTGAGGATGGGGGTGGGCAGGTGATGGCTGGACACAGCTGGGTGAAGCTGCTCCACAAGTTCTGCCCACTGCAAAGCTGCCCGCAGCCTTGGGATTCCCGATGCCCAGCTGGGCAGTGGTGTCCCTGCACTCCTGGGTTGTGGCTGGCACACCCTGCCCCAAGCCGTGAGCAGGGCTTGCCCAGCCTGCAGTGCCAGGCAGGACTTAACCCACGCAGTGCACTGAGCCAGAGCTCCTTCAGTGCCTGGGAGCTGCAGAAAGAGAGGAGAAGCAGCCTGAGTGCCTGCCGCTGCCCAATCCTGTGGGCAGTTGTGCACCCACACAGCCCCGCCCTGTGTGCATAGCCCGAGTGGCAGCACAGAGACGTAGCCTGCCCCTCTGGTGGGACGCAGCACAGACTCACCAGAAGGTAACCACGCAAGCGCCGCAGGGCCGCAGAAGAGGGTGAGGGAACTGGTGGCCTTCCCTTCCTCCTCTTCAGCACCACCCCCGGCTGCGCCCTTGCCACCACTTAGCATCCAGAGCCAGCCAGCCAGAGCCTGGGGAGCGGGGCGCTGCCACGTCTGCAGAGAGGAGCAGCAGGGAGCGAGCTGCAGCTGACCCAGACCAGTTTCTGCCCCTCGGGCATCTGCCTGCCAGGGCCAGGGCCGTTGGTGTCGCGGCCCTGGGGCGAGTCGTTGGATGGTCTGCTCTGATGCCAGGCCCAGGGCTTGGGAGCAAAGGCAGCCGGGGTCTGGGAGTCTTACTTGGCCTTGGCGATGAGAGAGGTGTCGCTGCAGAGGAGCAGCTCTCGCTCTCTGCTGGAGCCGCGGCGCTGCCGGGACAGGCTCGGGCTGCTGCCTGCGCTCAGAGGCGCCCCTGCAGAGCACACAGGGCCGAGCATGAGCGAGGTGGCTGCTGTCGCCGAGCCACGGAAGGAGATCACCCGGAGCAGCAGCAGTTGAGCTGGCCCATCTCGACCTGTCCTCAAGAGTTGTACAGAACCCACTGGTAATGGTCAGGAAGAGCCCAGCTGGCTCCTTCAAGGCCTCCAAGTGGTTCCCGGTGTCAGAAAACGCTTCCCAGCGCCGTCAGGAAAACCTCCTCCTCATCCACTAGCAGCCTGTGCTTCCACAGCACCGTCCCGATAGGAACCGCGCCCGTTGCGGGGCGGCAGCAGGCAAACACCAGTTGGCTGTTGGGACCCCAGCGGTGACACTGGGGAGCTCCGGTGGGGGAGAGGCACCGGAAGCTCTTCCCAGTATGTCTCAACTCACGTGCGGGGCTCTAGAGATTTGTGTGATCGCACCGTACGCTGAGCGCCCGCCTAGACGTCCAAAGGCATCCTCTGCCCAAACCTTTAGGTCAGCATCGCATTGTATTTGATGCGTAACTGGTTTCTTCTTTGCAATGGCATGTATGGGGGGCGGGGGAAGCTTGCAGTTTTGATTGAAAACAACGGTGTGCAAGTTTTAGATCTGCTGCTCACCTGTCTATAGAAAAGACACCTTCCCCCATTTACTCTTTTATCAGCTTGTGTGATGCTAACTAGAGAGCTATTGAGGAGAGCTATGGAAGGGCAAAGCCGGCAACATGTGCTGCATGCACCCAATGACATCTTACACACTTTGCGGTCCTGATTTTACCCAATTTCACTTGATGAAAGGTAGCCTGCAGCTCTCCGAGATAACGTACGCTGCCTCAGGACGGTTGTAGTTGACAAGTCCGTGTTATGCCGCAAGATGGCGCTCACGGCGCGCTGATTGGTTAGCCACGCGCACAGGGCAGCTTGCCTGAGGGATACACAGAGGCAGGTGACAAAGCCTGACGCCCCCCTGCACTGCCTGATGAGGGAAGGGGAAGTCACTGTTTTCTGCATGCCAACTCTGTCGTCTCGCTGACCACGAAATAGGAACCCAGGGTCGGAGCTGCAGCTGAGAGAGCAGAAACCACTTTTCCTGCTGAAGCTGTAAAGAGGAAGGCAAGGTTACCCCAGGTGGAGAGGTAGATGGGAGATGACTACTAATGCTGAGACCTTCCCATTGAGTCTCTGTCAGGGGATGGGATACTGAACAGAGAGAGATTTCCACAGGTGTGCATTAGTCAGTGGGCCACATCATAAGGCAGAGCAAAGGGACTCGGGGGCCTGCTCAGCTAACAAGATGATCAGAGGGCTAGAGAAGCTCTGCTATGAGGACAGGCGACAAGTGTTGGGGCTCTGCAGCCTGGAGAAGAGAAGGCTTCGAGGAGACCTTANCTATGATTCTATAAGAACCATGCCAGGAAAAGGCAGCAGTCTGACCTAAAGGAAGAAGCAGGATATACACAGTGCTCTTTGCTGTTTTAAAGGGACTTGAGACAGCTAGGATGATGCATAAAGAGTAAAAATAAAACCTGTTAAGCCTGGAAAGCTACAGATGAACTTTTGCTGGATGTCCCTAGACCCTTGTGTAGAGGATATTCCCCAGAAGTCCTGCAGAAAAGAAATCAGTAAAATGCATGGCAAATAGCTCCACAAGAGAGGTTAGGCCAGAGGAGATGTTTGCAGGTTCCTAAACAGGCAGAGGCAGGGCCATGAGCAGCCACTTAAACCCTCTCCAAAGTGTGCTGTGGATAGCACTCTCACCAAGTAACCCACTTCCTCCTGGGTACATCACTGGCTTTTCTCTTGGTGATTGCTCACATTCAAGGTGGCTGCAAAGCAAGGAAAAACTGAGCTCAGATCTGCTAAGAGATTGAATCGTGGTGCATCCAGTCCAGCACATGCCCCTTTCCCACCATGCTGAATGTTTGCAGGTACACAAGACAGGCACATGAGTTACTGACCACATGGACATCTAAGCAGTCCAGACATCCAGGACTGCTCATAGAATATGGAGTCCCACCTGGATATGAATCTTACACATTGGTGATTTCACATGAGAGGCCTGACCTACATCGACCAGCTCCACACGGACAGCAATGGACACCTGAGGCATTAGAAAGCATCCTCCTGCATGCTGTGACTCTGCATTCCTAAACAGACTGGGGAAGCTGTCCTTAGCAATCCCAGATGTTGCCTACAGATGTCTACATCCACCTTTGAAAGCCAGTGTGGATGAGGTTGGAGTAAAAAGAGATAGAGACCAAAGATCCCTGCAAGAAACAGGAGCATAGAAAAGCTTCAGCAGGGGTTAGACAGTATTTTCTCTCACACTGAGGCTGAGCCAGTGGGTGCCTCCCAAAGAGAGAGGGGGGACTGTTCAGGGTGCTCCTTTTTTCCTTGGCAGCAGAGCAAGTGTATCTGCTAATGAATAGGACCCTTAGAAAAGGCAAGGAATTTTCCCCCCTACGCATATTCAGAGGAGCAGAGAATTTTTTTTGTTGTTGTTGTTTTTCTCTCCTCCCTCCTTTTTGAGATTCTTTCATTTGTGATTTCTAATCATCATTCCACTCTTCTTTTCCCTCCTTTTTTCACTCCCTGTTTGCAAGCTGCCCCCTGGGCTTGGCATCACTCCAGACCAAATGAACTCCAGGGAGGGTTTTTTTTCCCCTCTCCATTCCTCACCACCTTCTCCTCCCTATTCAAACTGAACTTGTGGACAAAATAAACGCTGGCACTAGGTCATTGTCCTTCCCCTCCCCATCAGAGGATTCTGAAAGAGGATTAAACTAATCTCATACATTGACTTGCTCCTGGATGCTGGCCTGTACTCCTGCCATGCAACGAGATAGCATAAAGTGCAATGTCCCAGCAACATGTTTCTGCAGTAACTTCCTGCACAAAGGTGGCAAAAGGAGTGATACAGGAGTGGGTGGTTCTGCATTGTTCACTGTCACCACATTCACCACATTTAAAGTTTTGCCTTTATTTGTAAAGGGGGGGAAAAAAAGCCTGGAAGCCACAGGGGGATGGACAGTCCACCCAAGCCAATCATTTAAGTGCTTCCAAATTGCATCATTTGTTAATTAGTACTTAAGCAAAGAGCATTGCAAAATATGTCATGATGGGACTGCCTGGGATTTTTTGGCCTCTCCTTCCATCTCCAATGTATACAGATGATCAGTGCCCACAGCACCCTCCTGGGAGCTGGTGGTGCCAGCAAACCTAGCATCAGAAGCTTCTGAGTGCTTCACCAAGGAAGGTAGCCTTCATTGCCCTATTCAGCAGGTGGGGAAACTGAGTCACTGAAAGTTAGAGTGACTCTCATGGGCCCATGCTCGGAAACAAATTAGTTACTTCAGTGCTTTAGTTGCTGAAAATACCAGCTCACTGCTGACAGCTCTAAAAAGATACTGCTAAGGTTCATCTGCTTGGATAGCTATAATAAAATAAAGCTGTTGAGTTACACATGCAACTCCATCATGCTTCACTGACTTGCACAAAGCTACTCCTGCCCAAGGATGTCTAAACATTTGGCAAACAATAAGGCCCCAGCTCAGAGTGCTGAAACATACAGTTGATTCCTGTGAGACAACATGACTTAGATGCAGCACATTTTAAGTGCTGGTGGATTTTAGTTAATTTAACTAACTCAAGACTTCCAAAAAGGCAGGAAAGAATGAAAGAGAAAAATGCACAGACGACTGAGGATCATAGTTTACCACTGATGAGCATATGTAACATGTTTCTGGCATGCAGTGACATTCTTTCAAGGCTTTAAACACCAAGGTGTAGATGTATATGAGCTAACATCAGATTGCTACAGTAGGTGTGGTAACAGCATAATCCACAAGGACACAGACTGAGAACAAGCTGTAGAACTCTAGCAGGTGGGCTTTGCTGTGGCTGCGCTGCTGCAAAGGTAGCTGCTAGAGTAAAGCTCATCTGCATGGCCAGGTCGTTCTGGTGACTGAGTCAGGAACAGCCCTGTTCTGACACAAGACTGTCTTCTGCATCTTAGCAGAGCATTTAACCTCTCTGTGCTACATCTTCTCACTTTCAGGTAAAGCCAATCCAGACAAGCACATTTTCATATCCTTCTCACCACCACCTTTTTGCAAGCAAGCTGGCAGGAAGAGACAGCTTGCCAGGAAGAAATAGAGAAGAAGCAAGACATGACTAGAGGGTGAAACACTTCCTGACCCATCTGAGACAGCAAGTGCTAAGGCAACAAATTCTCATTCCTGCCTCAGACACTCAGTTGATGGCTGAACAGCTCTAAAACAACACACAGATAGCAAACAATTCCAGTCACAGACACCCTGGCACAAATGCTTAGGTGGTTTGTCGGTGAGCAATTAAATCCTGCTCTGAATAAAAATGTAAAAAATGCATCACATTGTGGCTTTAAATAGCCTCTTGTTAGAGAGATTGGTCTCAGTGCCAACTCCCGCTTGGGTAAATGCTGTTTTTGCTGCTGCTGGGATTCTCTGAATGTCCATCAGGCAGTTGCATCACACACTGAATAGTTTGGCATTACCTCATGCCTTAAGGCAGAAGAAAATGAACTAGCAGCCTGTTTTCTCTGTCTACTTATTTATTTACTTTGGTGAGGGGCTTTTTTATTTGCCTTTGTTTGAGGGGTATTTTTGTGTTCTTTTTCCTTCTGGGATGAGGGTAACTTGAGTGCATGGTAATAAAAAAAAAAAAAANNAAAAAAAAAAAAAAAAAAAAAGGTGGTGAGTAAAGTACTTGGGGAAGTGTAAATGGGGATGTGGAAGGCAGGAGAGAGAAGGAAAAATGTGAGTCAAAGGATTAAATCCAAATTCCAGTCTGGGACTTTTTAACGAAGATGGAATACTGACTAGTTGAACAAATTAAGCTTTTTCAAGGGGGTCTGGGGATGCAATTGGTTTCTATCCAAGCAGAAAATGCCATTCTTCCCCATCAGTACCAGGAAAAATAAGAGAGACAAAACACCCCCAACCTTGCTCTGAGAAATCTGAAAGATTGGGAGAGTAGACAAGGACAAACAAGCAATTAAAAGGAAATTGCTTCTCTCTCCTCCCCAACCTTTTCTTTTTTCCCCAAATGAAACTGGAAAGAATTGATTAGGGGGTCAAAGAGAGGAATGACCAAAGAATTGCATCATGTGCAGTGCCACGTGAAACAGCCACTCTGCTCCACCAGGAGCTGCAGTGGTGAGGCCAAAGACCTGCAGGAATGGACAAAAACTCATTTCTTGTGATCATAGAATGGTAAGGTTGGAAGGGACCTCAAAGATCATCTAGTCCCAACCCCCTGCCATAGGCAGGGACACCTCCCACTAGCACAGGTCACTCAAGGCCTCATCCAACCTGGCCTTGAACACCTCCAGGGAGGGAGCAGCCACAACCTCCCTGGGCAACCTGTTCCAGTGCCTCACCTGACATGTTTTAACTGAATCTTCTTCCCACCTCTGAACCTTCCTTTGGCAGTAACAGTTTTTCTACCTAAATCAACCAGGTGAAGTCACCAAAAGTATTTTCATATATATTGGTTACTGTTTTAACAAGCCACCAGGCCAGCATTTCATTCTTCCTTCTCTACCTTCTTTCTCACTGGTCTGCTAAAGGAATAGCTACTGCCCCAGTAGAGCTAGCACACGCCCACCAGCAACTGCTTGGATCTTCTCAAGCTGCACCAGGGGAGGTTTAGGCCAGATGTTAGGAATAAGTTCTTCACAGAAAGAGTGATAGGGCATTGGAATGTGCTGCCCAGGGAGGTGGTGAAGTGACTGTCCCTGGAAGTGTTTAAGGAAAAAAAAAAAAAAAGATATGGCACTTGGTGCCATGATTTAGTTGATTAGATAATGTTGGGTGATAGGCTGGGCTTGGTGATCTCAAAGGTTGTTTCCAGTCTGATTCTGTGATTCTGCTGGAAGTCACTGCCTGCATAGCATGTCAGCAAAGGGGAAATGTGCCCTCATCTCTGTCATTGTAATAAGTAGTCAGCTATTCTACTCAAATCCAGCTTAATCAGTGGATTAATTAATATTGAGTTGGCAAAGTGGCTAAAAGGAATGCTCAACATTTGTTATCTGGTGCCCTTCTAGGGTACAGAGCTGTGGACAGTACTTTGTTAACTGGTGCTATAGGGAAGACACAGGGACTTCCCTTGGAATCCCAAGGATAGCAGACACACAGGAGAGGGGGCAAAACTCATGGGACACTAAGTATAAACAGTATTTTTTTGCACTGGTACAGTACTTTAAGCAAGCAAAACCTTTTCATCAAATCTAGATTAATTTGTATGCCAAATGGTCTGTACCACCAAAGGACTGATTTGGCTCTGGGTAGAAATATTTCAGGCCATACCAAATCATCTGAGAATTCAGCATTCATTAAAACTAGAATGTAAGATTATGAAAAAAAAAACCCAAAACAAAACAAACCACAAACCAAACAAAACCAAACAGGTTTTATATAGAAACAGAATTTGAATTGCATTGCCACCTACCTAAGCAAGCCTCAACAGTAACCACAGCAGTTGCTAGATAGAATATAAACATACAATACTTCTCCCTTAAATTCTTCCAGCTTTTAACTATTTTCAGCACAGGAACTTCCTGAGTCTGAAGAGTATTTCCCATGGTGAGTAACTCTGGCTGGATTTGTCCTTCCTGAACTTTTCCAGTCTTCCCTTGAACACATATAGAAGTTTAGTATCTACAATACCTTTTGGCAAGGAGACCCTCAGTTTTTAATAGAATCTTTCAGGGACTACTTTTAAATCTAGATGGTGACATACATAATAATTTGCTAGTTTGTAGGGTCTGCAAAATTCTCATCTCTTTTCTATTAAAGAGAGTCCTTAACATTTCACATGTGGGAAACAAAAACAGGTTCTCCTGCATGTCCCAGCTGCCTCATACAATAAATTGTGGCAATGCATATTAGGCAACTCGGTTAAGCAAAGCACAATACTGGAGCTCGTAAACCTCTAGACATTCACCAATAGTACCTTACACTAAAATACACACCTGGGCAGAGCTTGGGCCATGATACTCATGCAACCAAGATGACTATGAAACTTTCAGCAAAACACTATGAGAAATCATGTCAAACCCATCAGACTTCTTGAGGAGCTCAAAGTCAGCACCTTTATAAGTGTTTGCTAGAGGCTGGCACATTTCCAAGGAAACCTGAAAAGTATTGTTGATTTGAACCACTCAGAGTTCTGAAGAAAGTGAGAAATAAGACATTTTGTCAAGCTTAGCTTTGATATTTCAAACTCCAGTGTTAATCTAAAAATGAAGTAACTAATTCATTGTGTGAAACACATGGCTAACACAAAGGGAAAAAACAGATACACTGCTACCAAGTGTGGAGGATGTTTCCAGCATCTCTCCTGTTTGACACACAACCAGAAAAGTTTTCTACAATGATTTAAGCTGGGCCAAAAGACCTATGACCAGCATCAGGGCCCCATCCTTCAGACCTTTGTTTTACCACTTTCCTTCTACACACTCCAGTGCTGGAACATTTATCCTGGGAAATTCCTCAGACACAGGACATCACTGAGGCCAAGTGTTTAGAAGAGTTGCACATAGTAAGATGTGAATGTATTTTTTATATTAGACAAAAAGAATGCTTAAAAAGACCTAACCATCTGTGTATCAGAAAATAGGTTGAGCTCTCATCACCTCCAACTGAAACTTCTCCTGACAATGTTTGAGACCATGTTATTTTCTAATCACATTCTTAACTAAAGCATTTGTTATTGATCTTTGCTGAAGCTATTGCACTTATCCACCTGAGACACTCAGCCTGCAGAACTAAGTGATGTTATATACAAGTGGCTTCATAACCCATTTTTGACTACCACAGGGACATCGCTGGGCAGGTTTGAGGAAAGGGCAGTCAGACTGCACTTGGCTTTCATTTTGCCTTGTGGGTCTTCCATTCAGAAGGGACAGTTTCATAGAATGGTAAGGTTGGAAGGGACCTCAAAGATCACCTAGTTCCAACCACCTGCCATAGGCAGGGACACCTCCCACTAGTACAGGTCACTCAAAGCCTCGTCCAACCTGGCCTTGAACACCTCCAGGGAGGGAGCAGCCACAACCTCTCTGCGCAACCTGTGCCAGTGTCTCACCACCCTCACTGGAAAGAACTTCCTCCTAACATCCAGTTTCAATCTCCCCTCTGCCAGTTTAAACCCATTGCCCCTCATTCTGTCATTACAAGACCTTGTAAATAATCCCTCCCCAGGCCTTCCTGTAGGCCCCCTTCAGATACTGGAAGGCTGCTATAAGGTCTCCTCAAAGCCTTTTCTTCTCCAGGCTGCAGAGCCCCAACTCTTGCAGTAACCTAGAGATCCTGGGTAACTCAGAAGGATGATTCCTCAGCTTGTATGTCCCAGGCTTTGGCTGGTACTACGGCAACAGCTAAGCCCGGCTGGGACATTTTCATTATACTCTCAGTGCTTGAAAACAAACAAATTTGTATAACACTCACAAACAGTCTTTTCTAATCTCTTTTAATGGCACTTTGAAGACCAGACTGTCAATTGTCCACTGTGTTCTCAACGATTTGCTAATGATAATTAAAGATGCCCAAAGCTTGCCAACTATTTCAGCACTCTATTTAACCAAGAAGATAAGAGATCAGGAGGAAAGCAAACAAAATGAACCTGATTCAAGGAGAAGCCCATAAGGGCATAAAGATAGCAAAGGCAGAGTAAAATGTTCTCTGAACTACACAAGAGTTACACAGAGAGATGATGCCAAAACCCTGGAATGAGACTACAAAAGCAGGAGAGTGAGTGGATTCTTTTTTCCCATCTCTCTATAGGATTCCATCCCAAAGAAGTTGCTTAGACAACAGCAATCCCCTAGTGTGCAATCTGCGTACAAGGAAAACCAGATCTGTGCTGTAATAGAATCATAGAATGGTAAGGTTGAAAGGAACCTCAAAGATCATCTAGTTCCAACCCCTGCCATAGGCAGGGACACCTCCCACTAGCACAGGTCACTCAAGGCCTCGTCCAACCTGGCCTTGAACACCTTCAGGGAGGGAGAAGCCACAACCTCCCTGGGCAACCTGTGCCAGTGTCTCACCACCCTCACTGGAAAGAACTTCCTCCTAACGTCCAGTTTCAATCTCCCCTCTGCCAGTTTAAACCCATTGCCCCTTGTCCTGTCATTGCAAGACCTTGTCAATAGTCCCTCCCCAGCCTTCCTGTAGGCCCCCTTCAGATACTGGAAGGCTACTATAAGGTCTCCTGGAAGCCTTTTCTTCTCCAGGCTGCAGAGCTCCAACTCTCTCAGCCTGTCCTCATAGCAGAGCTGCTGCAGCCCTCTGAGCATCTTTGTGGCCCTCCTCTGGACGTGCTCCAACACTTCCATGTCCTTCCTGTGCTGGGGGCTCCAGAACTGCACACTGGAAGATCAAAATCTAGGTTTTATTCTATTAGCTGAGAGAATATAAATGGTACTTAAGTGCCCATTTCTGTAGGAAAGGACGACGTTTCCTCCACAGCCTACAAGATATTTGGCATGCAGCACCCAGAAGGGAAGAGCAGGCAACTGCGACTGGAAGCACAGCTTCTGCTGTTCTGAAGTGCTGCTCAATTAAGGGTCCTGCATGAAGTCTTGATTTAGAGAATCTTGCAAGATCACTAAAGTTATGACTTTGCACATTATTTTTACCAAGTGCTACTGTGGTATTAGATAAAATTCTATGGATGTCGTGGTAGGCCTAAGCAGGCCAAAATAGGCTTATACATGTCCTGGCTTGCCCAGACATGTTTTTCTGCTCTCCCTCCTTCTGTTTTGGGGAGAGCAACCGCGGGAAAAGGGACAAAGAATCTGGAGCCACTAAGTCTGGGGTCTGTGGCCTGCCCAGACCCTGCAGTGAACAAGGTGCACACGGTTGCCTTGTGCAAGGCTGTGTTTTGCCCTAAAAAGGGTAAAGCAAGCCTATGGCTTCACCTAATATGGTCAAGCTCAGCTAATTGCCATTTGATTGGCTATCCTGTGTCCAAAGGCCCATTAGTCTCAGGCTGTATGGATAAAAGGAGATGAGCAGGGAGCACAGCGTGCGCTTTGCCATTACAAGGTGTGTCTGCTATTATACGTGTGCTCCACTATTATATCTGATCTATCCATGCTGAGACTGCACACCACAAGACATCTGCCTGCACTTGGAAGCCTCCTTCCAAGAAGGGAAGCTCTGGAGATAACACAGATCATCCAGAGAGCCAGAACCACGTCAGAGATCGTCTGTCTCCTTTCTCCAGTGCCTAGAAGCCTGGGGAAACCCCAAAGCCTCTAAGAGCTACTGACAGCAACCCCGCCACAAGCTTAGAGTACTGTCAGATAATATTTTTGTGAGTAAATACCAAAAGCCTCTTGTAATCATTAATTGCCTTCTGCCATAAGCAGAAAGGAGCTCCTGGCATCCATCTAGTGAGCAAGCAGTGTATTGACTGCAAGCAGTACACTGACCACAGCAACCTTCTCTTCCAGTTTAATTGAGTTCAATTAATGTATATATTTATTAGTTATTGCTAGATCCTATAATAACCTGTATATAGTTTCCATAATGATGCCTAGAACCTGTTATTATTATTAAATTGGTGATCAGGGTGATGTGAGTTCTGAATATTTAATATTAATAAACTATATTAATATTTTAAAAAATATCATCTCATAGTAATTAATTACCCCTTCCATTACAATGGACATCAACCTATGGTGCATTTTCACTATGTCAGTGCATGCAACAGATAACCAAGGGCATGCCTGTTTCATTGGAAGGCCAAAGGCCTGGCAGGGAGCACATCTTTCCTTTCTGAAAATCATCATCCCTTGCAGAAGTTCTGTGATTCAGTGTGATCACATGCTTGATCTCAGAAGTTTCATGGAGTTTCACCAAATTCATACTTTCTGTGAGATCCATACATGCAAAATTGTCACTGAGACCTCTTGGTACCCTTCAGTACCTCTTTGTATTTCTACTGTCTTGTTGCATTATTTTTTTCAAACCTATTTATTATCTGAGTGCACATGAAGTTATTTAGAGCAGCATACCAACATTCCTAACAGAAAAAAAATAATAATGTGGTTAACACCCTTGTACCAAAGGTGAGGAAAGCTTTATAGGGAAGAACAGTCTTCCTTCATAATTGAAGGAACTTTATGTCCATAATTCAAGGAAATTTTATGTCCATCCATTTTCCAAGATGTCACATTCAACATCTGTTTAATTCAGTCCTGAAGTTCCAGTAGCAGGTTTATGTCCCCTTTCTGCAAGCCAAATAGTAATTGGACTTTCAGCAAGTTGTCCTCCACATCATTCTCAACTAGAAATCCAGACAGTTTCTGAACTAGAATCTCAACCAGAATGTCAACTAGAAACTGTGTTGATTCACTGCCATATTTCATTCAGTGAATGATCAACATCAGCCAAACAAACAGCTGCACCTAAAAAATGTCCCAAGCCTGTAACAAAATAACATGCAAGTAGGAAGGTTTCTCCTTACAGTAAGAGCCAATACAGCAAAACTGTTCTAATAACAAATGAAGTCCCTTCTATGTAAGTAGGTACATTTTTTATGTATATTATATTTCACTTGTGCACAGAATGGCAAGATTCATTGCTCAGTAAGGAAAAAGAATGCCAGAGAAACTCACATCTGAGTGTGCATCTATACACATTACCAGGGACACATTAGCAAAAGCAAAACATGCTAGCTGGCTGTGATTCTGTACAAGCAAGGTAGAAAGGGGAGGAAAATGATCCTCGAGAAGAAAAAGGGTAAAACCTGAAAAACCCAAACATGCAAATGTAATAACAACATAACGAACAAACAAACATACATACATACATCAAACCCATAAAGCTTTTCTGGCTGTCAACCAAATGGGTGAATGTCTGCAGCTGGCTCTCCAGAAAACCTGGAAGAGGAAGGGTATGCCTACCCTCAATCCTAGTGATTGGTAAAGTCAGATCCAAAGCCTGCTTGATTTAAATGGTGTTTCCAGCTCTTTGGCACGGATGGAGCTATCAACCAGCTTGGCACCCACACATCTCCAAACACTTTTCACACAGATGAAAACACTTCATTGTTAGAGAACCACTACAAAACTGTATTGCAGCCTTATGAGAGAGCAGCCACTGACATTTTGTAATCCCAGGATTTTTTTTATATATATATTTACCTATATTAGCATACAGAAGTGGTTACATTATATATTAAAGAAAACATCTGCTAAATCTAAACTATTTATCAGTCTCCTTTAATGCTTCATTTCAGAGCCAGTCACATTAAGTGTACATCTGACCTGTGTTTTGATAAAAGGACTGACATTACCTGCCATGTTGGCAGAACAAAGTAATGAAACGTGATGTGCATATAGAAGTGCACACACAAAAACTTCATTTGTATTCTTTTATTCTTGAATCACACTTTTTTCCCCAAGAATGACTGGGGCTATAAACCAACAGAGTCCCTTTTTAAATGCTCATTTTTAAATCTGCCCATATTAATGCTCAGTTTGCTCCAAATCTTTGTAGAAAAATCCTAATCAAACAGCTGAAATTCAAAGCAACAGCAAAATGCAAAGGGAGCTCTACTGCCTGTAAACATACATTTCCAATGCAGTCCCACTTTCAGTATCATTTAAAATAATCTTTCAAATGTGCTGTGCAAATGTTCAAATCAGTAACACTTGCCTGAGTTCTTCTGCATTTATAAACTATGTTGCCTGCTAACAACCCAGGAAGGGTTTCACGTAGACATTCACCAGACTTGCACTAACATTCACAGATTGTGATGGTTCACAGTGGGGCTGTATCTTTTTTTCCTCCTTTGGTGTACCAAAGTCATTCAAAGTAGGAGCCAAATCTCTATCAACACAGCAAGCATTTCACGTTCACCTCGTATTCTTTCAGCGAGTCACAGAGTTAACCAGGTTGGAAAAGGCCTTCAAGATCGAGTACAACCTATTACCCAACACCATCTAATCAACTAAACCATGGCACCAAGTGCCACACCCAATCCTTTTTTAAAGGCTTCCAGGGATGGTCACTCCATCACCTCTCTGGGCAGCCCATTCCAACGGCCAATCTCTTTCTGCAAAGAACCTCTTCCTAACATCTAGCGTAAGCCTCTCCTGGCACAGCTTGAGACTGTGTCCTTTTGTGCTGTCATTGGTTGCCTGGGAAAAGAGACCAATCCCCACCTAGCTACAACCTCCTTTCATGTAGTTGTGGAGAGCAATGAGGTCTGCCCTGAGCCTCCTCTTCTCCAGGCTAAACAACCCCAGCTCCCTCAGGTGCTTCTCCTAGGTCTTGTGCTCAAATGTGGTGGTCTGAGGGGTTTCAGGTTATCCCCTCCAGATCCCTGACCAAGGCAAGGGGGGGGGGAAATCCAGAAAGCAGGAGAACCTCAGTCCACAGCAGTCCTTACTCACGGTGCATTTGACTTAAACGAAGTACCAGGCTCGGCAGTGACAAATCAGAACATAAGGTGGCATTATTTCCCTTCCTTAACTGTCTGCAGGGCCAGAGTCCAGATCTGCATGTCAACAGTGCTACAACTCTGCTACAAACAACATGTTTGGTACTTCAGAAACAAAAGCACAAAAGAAACTGAAGTCTGTACTAAGATGCATTCAGAATACTACACAAAGCCAAATTCTGACTCCTCTGCAACTTCAAATTTTCCCTGAATACCATGTGCATAAAGTGGTCTGACTGAAAGCATCACTATTAGACTTACAGTGCATTGAGTGTACAGGACTTCAAATAAATTTGAAAATCTGGACTTCATTTGCATCTTTAACTTATTGTCTCTATGCTTGCCCATATAAATAGGAAAGCAGCTGAAAACAATACAGAAACCTGGTTTGCATGGTCATTTACTTTCAGTTCTCTCAGAGAATTTGAAATTGTTGTGGTGTTTTGGTTTCATTTTGGTTTTGATCATGAGAGTATATAGCTGTACATCTCAGGTACAGACATAAAACTACAAAATGAGGAACTAACTTTTCCCTTATCTTATCCACTGTTGGTGATGCACTTGGACTGAGAACCACCTTTTGTGTCTTGCATC
The DNA here is from genome assembly GCA_013399055.1 of Ramphastos sulfuratus. Taxonomy (NCBI): domain Eukaryota; kingdom Metazoa; phylum Chordata; class Aves; order Piciformes; family Ramphastidae; genus Ramphastos; species Ramphastos sulfuratus. Next base: position 40,023 of record WBNM01002703.1, read on the forward strand.
AGCCTCATAGTATGACCACGCAGTTCAAACCTAGAAACTAGAGAAATAAGCCTAAAAGAGATACAGGAAGGCAAAAGGCAGTTCAAGTGGTGACTGCTGGGTTTGCAAAGAATGCACCATCCCAACATCTGGCAATGATCACTTAAGAATATCCTAGCACCCTGCAGAGTTCGGTATTGATCCAATACATCTCAGCATTTTTATCCATAACCTGGTAATAAACACAAATTCCCCAATAATAAAACATATAGATCTCTCTGAGTAATAAACTTTGGAAAGAGGTCTAAACCTCTCTGGGAGGCTGGGCCCATTCATACAGAATTCACCACATTGCCTGCATACGCAAAACCAAGGGCGAGTCCAATACTCTTGTGCTGGTTTGAGCTAATTGGAATATTTTAATAGAGAAAATTATATTATAAGCTCTGAAAAGGAAACAATGGTGATGTCTACTTCACTCATAGGCTTGCTGAGATGGATAAAACTAAGATAGTTTTATCTTAGACTAGATAAGACAGTCGGTGTCTCTGGGGCACAGCGTCTCGGGCTGTCTAGCTGCTGGCTTCTCCTCTCTGCCAATTAATTTCACTAACCACTTTTCTTCTAAACCCCCCCCCCCAGCCAATCCTCCAAAATTCTCCTTGCGTGTAAGGCAAACCTTGGGGTAAGGTATAGGGGTGGGGAGAAGGTGGAAGGGTGGTTGGGAGCCCCTCCTGGGGTCTCTGGTTTCTGGGAGGGATGTTGTGTTTCTGTATTACCTTTAACTTGTATATTTCTGTAACTATTCCTGTATATAGTGTATATATCTGCTTGTATATTGTGCTGAGCTGTAAATAGAGCTTCAGTCCTTAACTTCCAGCTGGCTGAGTTCTACTCTGGGTCATTTTACAAAGGGGGGGGGGGCAGGTAACTCCCAAACAGTCACAACTCTAGACAGTAGCAAAGCTCAGACAGAATTGGAGATTACAGTGCATGAGAAACTCAATAAAAATCCCTCCTACACTTTTGGGACAAAAGGGGAAAAAGTTAAGATGTACAGAGAGAAGAAGGGTGGTCTGTGTGAAAACAAGGAGGCTGAGCTTTGGGGAGATGCTGGTGATTTAAGTATAAAACTAATACCAATTGGTTAGAGACAGAAGGGACTATGTCCTGGAAGAGGGAGAGCCTGTTTGGTCTATCAAGAAAGACAACTGAGATGAGACCAACAGCTGTGTGAGAGAATGTTTTCAGTTCCAAGTACATACAGGACCTTTCATTCAGCATTTGGAAACTACTGCTTACAAAGGATAGAAGGTGAAGAGCTTAAATAGTAATAATGGTCCAACACTGAAATTGTCATGCAGCAACCCACTCTCCATGTAACTTGAAAACAGAGCAGGTGCCTTTTTTGGAGAGGATGTTTTAATCACATACAAAACTTCAGCACAGAGAGAACTAAGACGAAAACTGGCAGAGCTATATGGTGTCAGAGGCAAGGTGGTCCCTTTTGGATTTAAAGCTCTGTAAACACATGATTCTACAAAACACAAGATTCAATGCAACATTCCCCAAGCAAAAAAGCTTGGCAGGTGAAACACAATCAGTGGTCTCATCTGCCAAGCTTGTGCTACTTGAATACAGAGGGGTGGGATCCAGAAATAACCAAAAATAGAAGTGCCTAGTTAAAAATCATCAGAAGTTCTGAACAGCTCTGAAAAGGATTTGTTGGTGTTTGGTTACTGTGATGGTCACAGCTGAGGTAAGCTCTAATTGCATCCAAGCCATTTCACCACTCTACTGAAAAGGGACACATCACACTCCAAGGGGTGTCAAGCATAAGGACAAATTTAAACACACAGCTATCTGTGGTTCCACTAATCATAAGCTTCCAGCAACTTCTAGATCCCACTCTCCTCCCATCTTGCTGCAACTCTGAAAGGCTTCTTTGATCAGGTCCATTCAGCTAGAATCAACACCTCCAGAAAAGCCCCCCTCAGTGGCACTGACTCACTGTCAGACTCATCTCAATTTCGTGTCATCCCATCCCCAAGAGTCCCCCCCAGTTATTAATCATGATCTCATTGACAGGGCATCGAAGTGTCTGGAGATGAAACTTCACATTCCCACCCAGAGTTCCCCAGGTAGGACACAGAATTTGTTTCATCTCTGTATAGTCAAGAAGTGGAGCACATTAGGGGAGTGAATTAACCCCCAACTTCAGGTTGGTGTCCCTGGCTCTGTTTAATTAAATCTGTCTTAAAACCTCCTAATCCCAAAGTAAAGACTTAATAATGCTCAAGAACCTCTTTTTCCTTACAATACATTGCTATAATCTGCTGACGGCTTAATATTGAAATAAACATGCAGCTCCTCTACCTGACCTGGCCAGCACAGAGACCAAAACCCACATGACCAACACCAGCTTCTCCTAGAATGGCAAGCACCATAAACATTGTTTAGCCTAATGGCATACAGATTTTAATGTCACAAGTGTCAAGGATTGTCAAAAACATAAAAAATAAAAATCAAGAATGGAAGCAAAAACCAGGGTGCAGAGGTCTGATTCTTTCTCTGAATATGCAGAGACCTGTTCTGTGAAAATGGCAAAACCTTATCCATGGAGTTTGGGTGTTACAGAATCACAGAACTTTAGAGGTTGGAAGGAACCTCCAGAGATCATCACGTCCAACCTCCCTGCCAAGGCAGGATCCCCTAGAGTAGTTCACACAGGAACACATCCAGGCAGGTTTTGAAAGTCTTCAGAGAAGGAGACTCCACAACTTCTCTGGGCAGCCTGTTCCAGTGCTCTGTCACCCTCACTGTAAAGAAGTTTCTCCTCATGTTGAGGTGAAACCTTCTATGTTCCAATTTTTAGCCACTGCTCCTCATGTTGCTGCTGACCAGCAAAAAGAGATTGGCCCCATCCACCTGACACCCACCCCTCACATATTTGTATACATTGATCAGATCTCCCCTCAGTCTTCTCTTCTCCAGACTAAACAGCCCCAGAGCTCTCCGCCTCTCTTTGTAGGGAAGATGCTCAAGTCCTCCAATCATCCTCGCGGCTCTCCACTGGACTCTTTCCAGCAGGTCCCTGTCTCTCTTGAACTGGGGAGCCCAAAATTGGACACGGTATTCCAGGTGTGGTCTCAGCAGGGTAGAGTAGAGGGTGAGAAGAACCTCCCTAGACCTGCTGGACACACTTTTCCTGATGCACCCCAGGATGCCATTGGCTCTCTTAGCCACAAGGCCACACTGCTGGCCCACATTCCTTTGAGTCTTGAGACATTGAATATAACCCCAGGCCTGTGTTTTACAGTGGCCGGAGAGAAACTCTGATTGTGCTCTTCAATTTTGGTGGGAAATTTGGTTCTGTAGTTTCTTCTTTGAAGAAGCGAGTAAGATTTGTTTCCACTCAGATCTAGATCAGAGCTTACTTCTCTGCATTGAAACACACTTGTCTGGATTTGGGATTCTGATACCAGAAATGAAGGAGTATTGCAATGTTCATCTCATCATTCATTTAGTTACAAGAGGTACAAAACCATCAGCAGAATTTTAGAAGACAGCTTGCAGAAAGCAGAGTGACTCCACATAGGACTTCAAAGGAGGCAGCCACATCAAGAGAAAATCAGTGTGATACAGCACCAAAGAAGAAAGACAGGAGGAATAAAGCACAGATGTACAGAGTCAGCAAGACAGACTGCAAGGACTGCCAGCCCACAAAGTGATTGATGGTAGGTAGACCAATTACCTATTGCTCTCCTTTTCATTTCCATGGTTACATCCAAGTCCAAATGAAGAAGCCTACAACTTTCAGTGCTTTTCCCTTCCTAAAATCTCCTGCTATGCCTCAGATGCACAAGACAGGGAGAAATGCAGAAGACTTGGACACATCAAATGTTGCATCCAAAGAGAACATGCTGCATATGGAAATGCTTTCTATTCTTTCTTTCCTTAAGAGGATTATTTTCAGCAGGGCCTGGCTGGCGTCTGCACCAGAGCTAAGCGCCACTGACCACGCCAGCCAGCCTGTCAAAGGGTTTCATTAAGACTATGGTTCCCTGTTGCTCTCATGGTGGCTTGCACGTGCTCACTAAATATCCTGCATCCACCTCCAAGGTATTTGCTGATACAGAAATCTCTTCTTGCCCCCTTGCCCCTCCTCCCAAGAACCCAGGGCCACAGCAGAAGTCACCATCCTGCTGAGAAATATTCATTACAGAAGGATGGGACAGCAGACTCAAGCTGAACGTGTATTATCAGAAAGGCAAAAACCTTACAACTGTACATCACATCTACTTCGACCAGGCCATCAAGCCAGCTAAGAGTGCACATAAGCCATGCAGAGCAGAGCAAACTGCCACAAAACCCTCCTCCTCTTACACTGCTTGTGTTGTGGAATAAGCAGAAGAATTGCTTCTCTTGACCATCTCTGATTGCTGCTGCACCAGCTGCAGAGCCACATCAGTGGTTGGCACCTTGGGGCCACTGCCTGGGTTTCCCAACCCTTATTTAGATATAAGTATTCCCATATCTTAAAGACAAACATTTGTATTACTTCTTTTCTAACCTATCTTGCCTCAGGGCCTGCCCCTGCTCTGCTTCCTCAGACAGCCACAACAGCTGTGGAGACACAAAGAGGTGAGATACATTTGGCTCAAGACAAGGCAGTCAAAGGACAGCCTCACCTGTTTTAAATAACATCACAAATATTTAATCTAGTTTTTGAGGCAAAAGTGAGGATTTTAATCACTAAGCTCCTTTGCATCCTAGGAATGAGGGACAGTTCTACCCATCAGGTAAGCATAAGTACTTCCAGCAGAATCATTCAATAAATCTACCTGGGAATGAGCTCATTCCTTTAATTTCATTTCTCTTACCAGTTTGCATAAGAGCAGGAGAAAGGCTTTTCTCTGATTGTACAGATATATTAAAGGCATTTGGATTACAAAGCATAGCACATAAAAATGCATATGCTCTGTCAGAGCAATCATCACTTCTCAAAAAGCATATACAAGTCCCATTCAATTAAAAGCATAGTTTCTGGCTACCATTTTACATTACTAATTTCTGTAGCAGCAATTAGAGCTCAAGACAGAAATCAAAGCATCAGACACACTGAGTACACCATCTGATGTGAAACTCCCAGCACTTTTCCCAGTATTTCTCACACATGACCCATGCTTGCTACTCAACATCTCTAGAAAAGAGCCCAAAAGGTAGTCTTATGTTGCAATACTTGGAAATAATTTTTTTCCCCCCTACAGAGAACCACTAAAAATCTTCTGATAAAAACTCAATCATTTGGAAAATAAGAACTATCCAGACTTTAGTGCTTTAGACCTTCTTTTCTTTAATTCTATCCCAATTTGCATTCTGCTGCTGCAGAAGCCATACTCCATTGCTCTGTATTTCCGCCCCCCTCCGCCCCATTTCCCAAGATTGAGAAAATTGAAGAACTCAGAAAGTATTAATAAAACTGATTGTTTTGGGGAGGGATTCAGAAAAGTGGCAGCCTGTAAATTGCTGGATCAGGTCCAATAAGATAGTTTGAATTTCTACGGTGCAATACACATAGGAAGGTCAAAGAAACTATAAAAGTATTTATTTCCTACTTAAAAACAGACAATATTGGGGAGGAAAATGTCAAAAATATTTTAAAGGGATTTTTATAAAGCTGTAACATTTATTTGCCAAAAAGTGTTCAGAAAATAAGAATAAACCTCTCCAGAAGTACTTAGGAAAGTATACATTCACAAAGCCAGCATTGCTGGAACTGTCACAGCAGTTACACCAATTATACTGATGGATATCAATGGACTAACAGTTTCTTGTTTCCACAACCACTTAGTCCTTTACCAAAGGAACATAAAAACTATTTAAGCTAGTGCTTGCAAGCTAGGATGCAAAGCAAGTCTTAACTCTAGGGTTAAATTAAGGGTTCCAACTTCTAGCAACAGTAAGAAATATGATAATCTGACCTATTTCTATGTATGGGAAGACCTGCAGTAATGAATGCACATACTGCAGATAAACATATGCTACAAATTGCCAATGTAAAACTTTCATTCATAAGCGACTGGATGTAGTGTGCCTGTAATCTAAGTCTTAAATACAAGAGCATCTTAGTGACAGAAGGGCTATTTCATAACTAGTGACTGCCTGAGGTGGCTCAAGGACTACTTCACTTGTCTCTCTGACAATGCAGCATGTTTTTGAGAGCATACACTAATGCTACCATCTCTTTTGGATGTCTTTGTCTGCCCCAGATGGCAACAAGCCCAAGCAGAGTCAGTCAGGACTCAGTCTGGACAGGATCCATAAGCATGACGGGTTCAGCCACAGGATAGGGGCATGGCACACCATTTGATAATGCTGGCTCCAAGGACTTCTGAGACTCAGCCCAGTAATTCCAAGCATTCTGAGTCCCCACCTCTAAAACACAGATAGTAACTAACATTTAGAAAGAGCAGCCTAAAATCAGCGCTCAGCATGAAATGTTCAGTTTTCTGATAAAATCTTGAGCTGCTGCACTAATAATGTAATACACATAAGGAGAGGCCTAGAAGATCTATGTCACAGCATCTTAACCTCCTGAAAAATCTGGGATTTGGCCTTACCCTTCTCCAAACACATATTCTCTAAATTCCCTATGAAAATCACCTTAAAATATGGCCTAACAGTCTAATAATTTTTAAGAAACAATTACGAGGGCTGCTATAAAGGTTAACCCTGTTTTAAGAGTTAAAGTCCAAGGCCACAGTGGGGATCTTTTAAAGAATATGAAGTTATATAAGGTTGTGTGTGTGCAATATATGCATGGAACTAGATGATCTTTGAGGTCCCTTCCAACCTTACCATTCTATGATGCCTTTGTCTAAATCCATTGTATTGTAAACAAGTACCTATACCATAAGGGAAAGCTACCAGTCTGAACCCACACTGCAAACGGCACCATATTCTGCTTTATATGCACAAAGACCAGTGTAAAGGCAGATGGAGGGGCTAGTTGTGTTAAGCCCAGGTGATTATTTCACAGGTTTGTGGTTCTGTTTTACATTTTCTTTACCAGCAAAGTGTCCATTAACTTTTCTGAGTGCAGAAAGCAAAAGGAGAGGAATTTGTGAAGTCGGTAGTCCATATGGCTGGTAGTGAGTTAATCTGCGTCTAAGCAGCAGGTAGCATGAGCCAGGCTGTCTGTTGGGGTTGTTAGTAACCTAGGGGCAGATCATGGAACAGCAGGGAAGAGGATAAACTCAGCCTACAAATACAGTCAGGAATGTGGCAGGAAATTATTTTTGAAAACATACTCTGAAGCATAATAACAACATCAGACGGTCAGACCATGTGTACGAAATCTATCTGGACACAGGGCACACAACAGCAGTGTGCAGATTGGGTAGATGAGCCTGTGTCCACACACAGAAACTCAAAACACACTCTTGAAATAAAAGTATATGCACAGAGTATATTGACACAAAACATTGCTTTCCCCTACAATTCTAAGCATAAAGCAAGAATATTTTCTTTGCTTATGCTTCATGCAAACCATTTGCCAAATAACTAATAATAATAATAGTCACTTTCTAAAGCTATGTCAACACCATAAAACAAAAGGTAGAATTAGCAGAAGCTGAGAGGTCCACACAATGATAGAACAAATTAAAGGGGAAAAAGGGAAAAGTAATCTCCAGGTTGTAAGAACAGCACAGGAGAAAGCATTTGCTCTCCCAGTACAGGCTATGACTGGGCAGGGTGTAACATGTTACAGATAGGCAAGAACCAGGTGGCAGAGGGACACAGTCTAAGACAACATGGAGCAGATTGTAGGGTAGACAAAACCAAGAAGCAAATCTAACTAGAATCTCTAATTTTGAGAAAGGTCACTCAATAAGAATTTTGTTGCTTAAATTTAATCTTTCCCCCCCCCATTGCTCAAGACAATGAGAGCACATCAAATTATTGTCTAGGCTGGAACATTTTAATTTAGTCATCTTTTCTAACTCACTGCTGACAAAACCCCAGATAACATGAAACCTCCAGCTAACACCACCTTTAGGATTAGAAGTGACAAACATTAGACAAATCAGGCAACACAATGCCACACATCTGGGTAATATGTCCTTATTTTGAGGAGAAGGGGTGAAAGTTAATCAATCTTTATGAAGATGTAGATACAACAGTACCAATGGATCATTTAGCTCTACAATCTGTCTTCTCCTGTGGCCAGTAAAGTAATACAAGAGCAGGACGATACTTCAGTCATATACTTTTCTAGTTGCAAGGAACTTGCAGCTCAGGAGCTTCTAAAAGCACTGCCTTTGTATTTAGTACTAGAAATGAGTGCATTAGCAGGACTTCTATTTTACCCTCAGCAAAGGGCAGCCTTCTTTACAGAATCAGAGAATTGTCAGGTTTGGAAGTTACCTCAAAGATCATCCAGTTCCTACCTCTCTACAACTGGCAGGGACACCTCACACTAGATCAGGTTGCTCAGAGCCCCATCCAGTCCGGCCTTAAAAATCTCCAAGGATAGGGCCTCCACCACCTCCCTGGACAACCTGTTCCAGTGTCTCACCACCCTCAAGGTGAAGAACTTTTTCTTAACATCCAATCTCAATCTAGCCACTTTTAGTTTTGCTTCATTGCCCCTAGTGCTATCACTACCCAACATCCTAAAAAGTCCCTTGCCACCTTTCTTGTAGGCCCCCTTAAGATACTGGAAGGCCACAATAAGGTGTCCTCAGAGCCTTCTCTTCTCCAGACTGGATAACCCCAACTCTCTGTCTGTCTCCATAGGAGAGGTGCTCCAGCCCTCTGATCACCCTCCTGGCCATTCTCTGGACACACTCCAGCACGTCCATATCTTTCCTGTAATAGGGGCTCTGGAACTGGAGGGGTGGGGTCTCAGAGTGACTAGACTGACCATAACAAATTGCATGACACTTCAACAGAAGGAGATGCTCAAAACTTCCCAAGTGAGAGCTATTCTTGAGCACCAAACCAAACTATGACAGATGTAATTTGTATTAAATATTAGCACACCACAAGAAACCTATCAAGCATTCTACTGCATCTCAACCATCTCTGCTCTCTAAAGGAGGGAAGTTCTGCTTAGGGGAAAGAATCTTATCAAAAGGTATCCCAGTGAAATGCAAGAGGATTCAGTGTTCGGTGAATGAAGAGGTAGAAGAGTAGATCTGAGGTCTGCATACATCAAACTCTAGCAACTACAGGGCTTTGCCTTGTCTTTTGCTAACACAAGTCTGCACACACTGCCAGTCCTGTCCCAAAGATCAGTGGTACTCATGATGCAAGTCCCATGAGTGGAGTACCTCTGCAGATAATTAGCACAGCTACAGACTAAGTGAACACAAAGCTTTTTCCTCATCCTTAACTATCATGCTCCACTTTAGTCACGTAGACAATGTTCCCCCAAAACACTACATATTAAGTCTCTCATCTGAATTTTAAGCTTCATGTGGGGAACACAGTAAATAAACTGCTGTTGAATACTCTCTGCTCCAAAAGGACTTTCCACTAGACCTCAAGTTGTGAACCTGAAGAAGGGGAGAAAAGAACATGTCCTACATCAATCCATTCCTCCACATAGTCTCTGCAGCTTTATGCCTTTAATTTGTACAGTCATTCTTCGGCTCTGTCCTAGATCCAGAGTGATCTCACAGATCATAAATAATGCCACATTAGTCTTACATTCAGTGCAATATTGGTTTTAGTACCTTAGCTCATGTGTGAGAAAATTCCTTCCTCCCTCCTGCATTTCCTCCTCTTCCCTTAACTCTGTTTCTGCAACAGGTCAAATAATTTCTCTGCACTATGACCCACTTGGTTTTGATGAGTGAGGAAAAAGTGGAGAAGCAGCTCTTCAGAGAGCTGGTTACAACTCTTTGTGCCACTCCTGCTATCACTCACACATGCACACAGGGTGTGTGGGGGCAGAGTTTGACCTTGTAGGTAAGTTTTGTCAGCTGACCAGCTGGCATTGCCCAAGATGCCCAAAGGGAGACAATGTTGAGATGCTTAACACTTCCATGCTGACTGCACAGCCCCCATTTCCTATGGGCCAAGACAGTGCTTTGCTCTGCTCAGCTCTTTAAAGAACAATTGGAAAGCTGTCAAGTTAATGGGGAGGTTTTGTGCATGCTAATTATAGCAGACAAACCCCCATTGTTTGTGTCCAAGGCTGGGTCACACTCTGTTGTTACAAACCTTTTGTAACTCTACTAATGCCTTTAATATAAGCTCCTATTAATTGTATATTCAACTTAATTCTTAAGCTCAGCGCTACTGGATTGCACTAGCCAGGCAGCTGACTGTAATTACAGTGTACTTATAGTGTGCTTAACCCACATTTATAAAGCACATTAATTCTCATGATTCTCTTTTAATTTGGTGCACAATTGACAGCCTTTTGATTTTGCGCCACAGATCAGCTCCAGCATGAGTGGCAGGCAGGTAAATACAGAGTGTTTTCCAGCTAATGGGACTCTCTCTTGTTCGAGAAGATGACACAGTGCTTCATTGAGTAACTGGAACTATACTACTGCTCCAGCTCTCTGAAAGTCATCTTTTTTTTCTTCTATGTGTTGGCTTATTAGAAATCTTATTTCCCAAACAGACATCCTGTCAGAAGGCATCAACGGGAGTCCAGGGGAAATGGGTCCTTACAATTGCCAAAGCTGCTAAGATACCTACAGCCTTCAAAACAGAGTTTCCCCATCCATGAAGTCCCATAGTTCCAGGCCACTGTGCAGTATTTCAGCAGTTCTAGAAGCCAGACAAAGTATTTCATCAATGAGTTCAGAACAGTTTTGGACTGTATCTACAGGTGACCGTAGATCAAAGGGAAACACCACTTTTCCTATTTGCTTTTTTGGCCTAAACTGAAAACCTCAGAGAAGCACTGATAAAATCCAGCATGTTGCATAAATCTGGAGAAAAGCCAACACTTCATTTACTCCCTTGGCTGTCAGCCTGTATAAATTGCCATTTTGGAATGACTTTAGAGCACTGAGGCATACAGGTCTTCCTGGTGCTATTGCCATGACTTATAATAGGATCAGGGTGCAAACTACTTATGTGCTATGAAGGATAAGATGAGAGTGGGCCACACAGAACTGCAATGTATTGAAACTTCAGGATGACAGTTGTGGTTTGGCTGTATCCTGCACCATCTCCACTTCCCTGATGCTGCAATTAGCAAGTAGCTCCTACCTAGAGAAGTTTTCCTGAGTAACAAATCTTCTTCACCTGCAAGTCCTGTTTTGCCTTCCCTCCTCCCCCTTTTTTTCCAGTTCTCCAGGAAATAATAAAAAGCAAATGAAGAAAGTCCTGTGGGGAGACACTAGAAAGATCAGTGATCTGGATATCATTAAAGAAGAAAATAACATGTTGTTTGCTCTTAGGAAGATTTAAGGAAGGTATCAAATAGGGGGAAAGGTTGCTCAAAGAGGAAAGGGAATTAATTTTCTGTTCAGGGAGCACAGGACATGAAGCAATGGACTAAAATTGCAACAAGGATTCTTTAAATTAAACATCAAGAAAAATCTCTGCAGGTAAGAACAGTGGCATGCTGGAGCTGGTTGGCAAGAGGTGTTCTGTTCTCTCTCCTTTTTCTTCCCCCCCCCCCCTCAGAGCTGTCTAGGCAAATATCCATCAGGCACAGCTTAGGTAAAGAGCAGCTCATTTTAGAGCATACAGACAGGTCTAATGATTTCCCAGGCTTTCCTACAGATATCTTTTCTATGCTTCTCCTAACCTTTATATTACCTTGATTTGTCTGACTTTTTCTCTCTTATTAGCATTTCCTTTGACAAAAATAGTTTAAAATGGTAATATCACTCTTATTATACAACTTAACACCAACACCAATTCTTTCTCTCTTTTGTTTTTCCCCTCTTGAAAAAGATACATATTTCCAACGCCCTCTATTTACTCATGTAACTACACAAATAAATATTTTAATCGAAAATATTATTTGAAATAAAATTAATTTACATACAAAATGCTAATTTCCAAATCCCCTCATTTTTGTTAAGTTCTCAGTGAAAAAACAATGCCATTTTAGACGACTGTTTTCAGCAAAAAGGACTTAATCTTTGACTTATCCTAACCTGAAGTAGTGGTTTCAGTGTTCCTTTTAGCATTCCTTTTAACCATTTACTGCATTAAGCTCTCCATTAGCATTGATTTCTTTACTTTTAAAAGGTGATTATGTATTTTTGAGAAAATAAAAGCAACCTAATTACAGACTGCAAGTGTTGATATTGTAGCCAACACTAGACCAATATCCATGCCCACAAGTACATGTTTAAAACACACACACACACCACTACCAATATTCAAACTTCACAAATTCAGAACTTGCTTAATCTCTGTTTAACAAAACTCAAACAGGGAAGCCCTCTGTCCCCAAATGCTGCTCTGCCTTTATCCCAACAGGTGGGCTTTGGGCTTCACTGTAGATGTGATTATTGCTGCCCAAGTCTTTGCCTTTCTCTCAGAGCCACACTCTTTATGCAGGATGACTCATTAGCCTCCAACCCCAGCAGGGAGCTGACATCCAATTAAGGAGCTGACAGTCCTCTAGAGCCTCCCACTACTCCTCTAAGGCTCTGTTTACAAACACAGGCTGTTGTGCCCATAAGGGAGGGAAAGTTGAAAGTCCCCCTGCCAGGCCAGTTTGTTCAGAGTCTTCAGAGCCCTTTAAACAATACCTTTGTAGGGTAAAGATTGGACATATTGCTTGCAGCAGGATGCAAGTCATCCTAATGGCTGCATCTGTGGCTGGCGGGAAAGGGAGCAGCAGTTGGTGTCGAAACAGGAGCATCGTAACACAGATCTGGGTTTCAGCTGGGACACCAAAGGAGATTAGCTGACAAGGAAATATTGTTGAATTCTGCATGGGAACTCACCTAAAGAGTTTGTCCATAGTGATGTAAAGCTCTCTCAGACAAAGAAATAGGCTTTTGAATATAAAATTACAAGTGTAGCAATATTTGTAGAACATCTGCACCAAGAGAGAAATCACTAATTCACAGTAAAGAAGCTCCAAGCTCCTCACACTTGAGCAAGAAAAGAGTGTTACTCACAGGGAATACAGGTTTTCGCTTTGCAGGGACTCACTGCAGAGCATCTCTGCCTTTGATCTGTGTGTCCTAGTCTCATTTATGGGCACTGCAAGTTCTACTTAGAGAAAGTAAGGTGCCCAGAAAACTATGATCTCTGCTACCCAATTTCCATTTGGCACCAGCTAAACCAAAAGACTGTTCCTACTCAGAAGTCTGCCCTGGAGCAACAACTTCAAACTGAACTCAGAAAAGCTCTCCTAACTCGGCAGTTAGATCTACCTGGCAGCAAATCTGAAATTGGACTTCAAGTTTACACGTTCTTGAGTATTTACAGGATTTTGGGATTGTGATCTAAATAGTTATCTTCATTTACAGCTGTCTTGAGTTAGGTACAAAATCACCAGGCTGATCCAGACACTGAGCTAAATTTCTTTGATTTTCATTAACATGGTCTCATGATTTGAAACAACCAGCACTTGCTACAAACCAAAGAATTAGCTGCTTTTCCATAGTGAGGAATGATGACAATGCCTTGAGAAGGTTTCTACTGTCCCATGCTGCTTCGCTGGGTAAACAATAGATCCCAGATGGAACCCAAGAGAAACAGAGAAGCACCAGATCATGGTTCCTAGCTCCTCCAAAGTTGTTTTGCACTACACAGAGCAGGTGTAACGTGTTAAGTTTGGCTTCAGCACCACTTCCTTCAAGATCCTTCACACACACACACTGTTAGAGTGATACGAATGAGAATTTATTGAGAATTTAAGCCTGAACTGACTTAGGTCTTTGTGTAAGGTGTATATCACAGAGATGCTGACATAGGGATCTCAGTAAGAAGCAGCTATTTCTTTTTAGATGACACATTAGGCAAAACTTCAGCCAGAGAGGGTGCTCACAGGCAAAAAGAAAGCAAGGCTTCAGTCAGAAATCCACTGTAAGAACTTCTTTAACGGCCTGAGAATTCATCCCTCCACCTCGTCTAGATAACTTAATTAACATCTTAATAACCTGAATCTATACTACAAGAATCTGTACTACATCAGTGCTTCCAACCTGCAGCAATTCCATAGCCACTCTAGCTTATTATGTTTAGTTGTTGAGTTTTTTCCACTTCCCTTATATTGAGTTGGAACATAACTTGTCTCACCTTTTGACCACTCTGAATCTTTTCACTGTGCATATCTGAGAAGAGTTGGCCTCTCTTCTCTATACTTTCTCATGGCACTGGAACACTGCCATCAGACTTCCTCAGCCTTCCTCTCCAAGCTAAGCTCCCTCACCCTCAGGTAGTCCAGCCTCCAGACCAGCTTAGTTGCTCTCCTACTAGACTCTCCAGTTTGTCAACAGCCTTCTCACACTTTGAGCACCAAAATTAGATTATACAGTACTCCAGACTGAGCTTTACCAGTGCCTAGTAAAGGTCACTAAGCATCTCGCCCAGCCTCTTGACTGTGGCCTTACTAATACATCCCAGTATACAGGAAGCCTTTTCTGCCCACTTCTGTTTTTGTCTAGATAGTCATACCTAGTCAATATGTTTGTTGGCTGTTGTGTCAAATCATAGATCCCTAGAATGCTTTCTCACGCCTAGCATTAAAATTGCTATTTTTCTATCCTCAGCATTTCCAGTCAAGCAAACTATATGAACCTTTAAAATATTTTGAAAGTCTTGACAGTAATATCCCCACTTTTCCTGGACACTATGTACACTCATTAAAAAAGCCAAACCTCTAACTACACTGTTTTAAATCCTGTGGCATAGCCCAATTCATTTGTGAAAGACCAACAGATGGACAGAGACACCTCCTCCCCTCCTTAGCTGGTATGCTGTGTTCAGGCTACACATGCTGACCACTCAATGCGGATGAAATTGAAATCCACCTTGATGAACTTCCTAACAAGTTCTGTGCGTCTCCCTCCTTGTTCCTCTACCAGTCATGCTCTCTGTCTAAATTTCCCTCTAATTAATTCCATATTAAGCACTGAAAATCTGCAGGGACCTCTCAGGCATCCCTTGTCCCTTTCTGTATGGACCTTCTGGGTCCCCAGTGATAAGCCCACTGGTAAAAAGCAGACATCTGTGCAGCAGCTTACAGGCTGCAATTTCAGGTAGAGCATGTGTTGCACCTTGAACTACTGTCTCGTTTCAGACCCCACCATTGAGACCAATTAAGTACAGAGCATGCAAGGAGCCAACTGAGTGTCGCGTGCTGACTACAACTACAAGGACTTAGAGGCCACAAATCTGTTATTACCAAGCTGTTCCTGACAGCAGCATGCTGCCTTCTAACAAAAAGAATAGATTAGGATCAATCGAGTCTCCCTCTGGCTTGTCAGTGGGACTTTGGACCACACCTTCCACCCAAAAATTTCCTCTTCTCTTCTGAACACCTAGCCAGCTCCAGGCTAACAAGGTGGCTGCTGAGTCAAGCATGAGCTGAACCATATGTTCATAATTAGTTAACTTCTTGCTTTTTCACTAGAGGCACTATCAATAAATCAGCAGCAGCACACAGTGGCCTCAGGAGATGCAACGAGTCACCCGCAGCCAGCACGAAGCCCTCCCCTCCACACAGGCGACCGGCCGCATTTCATTCCAGCTGCGGCATTGTGTGCTGAATTAACTTTATCCTCAATTTAAAAAGCCAGCATGAAATCAAGAGACTTGAGAAAAAGAATAAAGAGAAAGAAAGAGAGAGGGAGAAGAGGAAGGGGCGGGAGGAGAGGGCAAAATCCTAGCAAGTCAACTAAAAAAGTCTGAAGAGTGACCGTCTCATGCAAGGGATGGCCTTGCTTAACGACCAGCCTCGCAGCAACGTGTTGGCAGTACATTAACGTGCAAAGCCGTTCTGCCTTTTATTCCCCAGCACTGTGGTTGAGGGTTTCTTGTTGCATGCTGAAGGGGAGACCCAGTGGTATACTTGCTTTTTAACCAGTAAATCGTATTGCTAAGTAGCAGCCTAGATAGTGAGTAAAGTGGAGCAGGAGCCAGCAGCATGAGGCTGGGACAGGCTGGCTGGCAGCAGGGTCTCAAGGGAAGCACACTGCACACAGCGCTGCCTGCCTGAGCACATAGTGGTGTCACTAGGGAACATCCTGTGAATAGCCCAATCTCCAGCAGAGACCATGGCAGTCATCTGTGCTCACTGCTTCATGAGTGAAAAGACCACATTAGAGTAGGTCCAGACATGTCACACTAAAACAGTTCTGTGTTTTCAGCTTGTTGATAGCAGATTGAAATCAGACATTCCCCAGTTGGGGAAAGCACATGGCAACAGTCACACTGACTGGAATTAGGCAAAGCAGACTTCTGGGAAAGCAATCCACAATGCTTTAGTCCAGAGCCTGCCTATCCTAAGGTCCCAGCCCCATCGAGTGCAGGGCTACTCTGGAAACCTGACTGTCACCCACAACTACACGCTGAAATGCTTCTAGTGAGCTGCTAGTGCCTACCTGGAGGTTTCACTGAAGCAAAGCCTGTGCTTGCAGTGCTCCCACTAACATTTTTACTTGGTTATAGATGCACTTGTAAAGGTTGTTGCTGTAAGGTGGAGGAAGTGCTCTTGTCCTCATGGGGCTGATGGAGCCTGTGAAGATTCAGCCATTAAATAATTCCTGTTCCCCTGTTTCTGCTCTTTCTGCACCAGCCTCTCATCTCTGACAGTCCCAGCCCCTCACCAGTTTTCACAGGCTGCATTGATGCCGTGATCATCCCACCTGCTTTCTTGATGCCTTCCATAACTGCTCCCTCCTCTAAGAAAATCTGTTGCCCTTGCCCTTCTAGTCTCCTTTGCAGGAGAAATTGGCCGCTTACACTAGCCAGCTTCTCTCCTCTTCTCAATGACGGAGAGTAGGCTGAGAAGGCATCTTCCCTCCCCATCTCGAATGGGGCTTCTCAGATTCATCTGTTCACTTCTCTACTCTGTACATGCACACACAAGCCCTGTGAAATCAAATCAAATCAATCAACCATCCCTGGGGGGCAAGTAAGGCTCAGACAAACCCCAAAGAAGACTGTATGGAGGATGTGATGACAGTTCTAGATGGTATTCTGAAAAGTCTTGGAAGCTGCTGCCTGGAGTTGGAAAGACAGCCCACAACCACCTGTACAGGATTCAGGAGTGCTCTGAGCTCACAAAGACAAGCATGCCTCAAATCTCTTGCAGAGGATGTGAAGACAGGAATTCATGACACTTCACAGCAAAAAAGCAAGCAAGAACAGACTTCACAGCCCAGTGGTCTGAATATAACTCATTTAAAAGAGTCTCTTGGGTCCTGGTTTCCAGCACTCTTTTGGATTTCACAGTAAATATTTACTGGATAAAATCCATGAACTGCCGCGAGTGCAGAAATAAGAGTCCAGACCCTATCTCAGAGATGAGTGATATAACTGTTATATTGGAGCCCTGGTCTTGTTTGAGTACTCTGTCTTTACTAAGAGGTCCTATGTTTTGATGCATTAAAATGAAAATTAAAACCAACCAAACAAACAACCGACCCCCTCCGACAAAAACCCCACCAAAAAACCCCCACAAAACACCAAACAAAAAAAAAAAACCCAGGCAACCAAACCTATGGATTTCTTCCACATAATTCTAGCAAAACATTTCTAGATTTTAGATAATTTGTTAAATTTATTAACTCAAGTTTCCAGTACACACCAAGAAGGGGGAAAACAACTATTTCAGATTTTCCTCACTGTTTCTCATAGCCACCTCACCATCATTTATTTAAAATAAATGAACTGTAGCTGCTTGTCTGTTAAGTCTGTGGACTTGACACTGTACTTCTCAGTCCTTCAGGTACATTTGTCAATATAGTGCCAAACGTATACACTGTGTGAAACTGAGTGAAGTAGTTGGCAGCTTCAGAGTGGAAGATGCTCCAGGCAAGTGCTTTTAAAACACTGAGTGAGGCTTAGTTATAACTGAGAAAGCTGAGCAGTCACAGTGGTTTGGAGTTGGTTTTGAGGGTATTGTTTGGTAAAGTATATGAAAGAGTGAAATGAAATAGGGAGAAACACTGGGACAGTGAGAAGCAGCATAAGTAAAGTCTTGCCATTTAAGGAAAAAAAAAAATAATCCATGGCATAGATTCTTTCCTTGTCTCAAGTCTGTTACTAATAACTTGCTGATTCTTTCTCTGACATGATCTTTTCTGTCACTGACACACTTGAATTCAAATAAAGCTTTATTTTTTTTTTTCCCCCTAAAAGGTTATTTTTAAAACCTGGACATAATTTGATGCATTAAAATGAAAATTAAAAACAAACAAACAACAAATCAAACACCTCCCCCCCCCCC